>SZWC01001100.1:56464-70634 GCA_023375785.1 Penium margaritaceum | reverse complement strand
GGGGGTTATCCAGGCTCCATAGCTAGGGTTCTGAACCCTGAACGCCGGGACCCACGAAACCTCGTGGAAGGAGCAGACTTCTTGTCCAGCAAGAAGTACTGCGCCCCGCCGCTAAAACGCGCAGCAATCGGCGTCGCCTGTGGCGGAAACAGAAAACGTGAATATACTCTCCCACCCTCCATTCCCCTGATCTTACCTCATCTCTCACTACCTTTGGAAACAGATCCAGCATTCCCCACTTAACTACTCTTTCTTCCGAGTGCATACGTTTCTAATGCAGACAATTCTGTACTTGATTCCCACATAGGATTTAGTAAGTGAAATTCATGTACCTCCTAAGCCTGGACGGATTCATTTTCACAAAAGAAGAATTGGGCATCAAGTGTAGAAGCAAACATGAAAAGGCTACAAAGAACAAGAACATGAAGAAAACATGGAAACTAGAGCATTTTATGATTATCACAAGTTCTTCTTCAATGAGAATTGTCAAAAAAGTTACGCCTAGTTGGGCGTCGATGTAGAGCCGAACACTGTGTGGGTGGTTCACACGGATGAGGTGTGGAGCAGCAGATAACTTGAGGAATTCAGAAAATTGGATAACTTGTGTTTCATAGTAAGTGTACTTCGACTAAAAGTGCCAAACATGTCGAGCGTGTATATACAATGGTAAGACACATATTGAAGCACATGTTAGGTCTTGGGTGCTTGAGTTAAAGGAAAATTGCAAAGCTGAGTCGTGAGTAGTCGCTTCAAGAAACTCCGTGGTGAACTTGAGGGGTTTTGAGAATATCAGGGCGCGGCCTTCTAAAAGTCTTGACACCGTCAAGAAGTTGACCGAATAGTATCAAAACATCAATAAAGTTTGCAACTAATCTGTCGACCATTCTAGAAAGTGGTCGAATGTGTCAAACCTTCGGAAACAGAACATCAGAGGTTGGGGCAGTCGGTCAAAATGCCCTTGGCCAAACTGAGTTAAAATCGTTTGTTTACTACGCAGTGGGCCATGAATGTAAAGACATAAATGCCGACTTGAAGGGTTTTAGGACATGTACGTATGGATGTAGCAGACTGTTGGATTTTGTGTCGCAGACACGTAGTGACCTCTTGTCTTGTTGCACATCCCACACATCACTTATGCAGGTCATTGAGAGAGACGAGACTCTGCCATCGACGCACTCACCTATGCCGATACATGTGAACATCAATATCACTTATGCTTGCTTTGACTATTTGACCTTGCTTCGTATAGACTTGATGCTAGATTTAGGCACACCCGGGTCCACACCCCTGGTTCGTGCTTTGCCATGCAAGTGAGAAAGACAAATGGAGGGGAATGGTTCAATTCCTCGGTTGTTGTTCCATGGTGAGAGAGCCTCGAGCTAGAGCCACCTCGCTGCTCGCTCGCTCCCTCAATCTCATCCTCTCCCCCGACGAACACCACTAGACACTCTCGTGTCTGACCTTTCTTGTGTCAAACCGACCTCACTCGTGCTCTCTGCATTCTGCCATTGATGAGGTTCACATACATGTCTTCCCATTTCTCATTTCTTTCACAGACTACTTTCACTACCTACTGGTTTAAGAGCAGTATTGAGCGTGTGCATCGCGTGCCTTCTTAAAACACGAGATCCGACCAAGTGCATAGAGTGTCCATCACCCCCATTGTTGCCGCTCCCGCCACCAATCCCGCCACACATAAGTCATCCTACCTAGCAGTGCGCAATTTCGCAACACAGTGTGCCTCCGTGGTTGGCTCTCAACCATCCGTAGTGGTCGGATTCGAGAAGGTCCGCCGAGAAGTCGGGGGTCGTCGAGAATGGACAGTGAAGATGCAAGATGCATCTTTATAAATCTGGATTCGTCTCGATGCGTGGAGAAGTCAACCGAAAGGTCTTGATACTTTTGTTGTAGATTCGCGAGAGTGGTCGAAGTTATCAGAAGATTCTGGGTGGGGGCAGTTGGTCGGTTTGTCCTCGACCGTCGAAGTGAACATCGCGGTATCGCGACGCGATGGGCTATTTGTGTAAGAACAGAAATGCCCTCGCGGAAAGATTAGGGACTCGTGTACGATTGGTACGTAACACTTCCCCCCTTCTTAGTTGCGACGTCCTGGCGCGCGTACAGATCTAGCCCAGTAACGGCGGTTATAGTCGTCGATTAGATGATCGACGTCTAGGAGGTTGTCGTAGGGTTCCCAACTCTTTTGCGCGACGTCATAGCTGTGCCACTTGACAATATTCTATGTCATTTTGCCTTGTCGTCGGTGGCCAACGATGTCCTTAATGACGAACTCCGTGTCTTCGTCCACTTGGACGGGAGGCAGAGGAGGGATCTCTCTGCCAGGGAAGTTCTCTCCGGGGACTCGGTAGTGCTTAAGTCTGCTGACATGGAACACCGGATGAACTTGCATAGTGTCGGGGAGTTTCAGTCGCGCAACCACAGGAGTTTGCACGCGCTCGATCTCAAAGGGTCCCAACCATCGGGGTTTGAGCTTCGAATAGTCGTCTTTGCGAAGTCTGATGTTTGTCGAGCTGAGGACCTTGTCGCCAGCGGCAAACACGTTGTCGCTGCGATGTTGGTCAACTGCTCGCTTAAAGGCTGCTTGTGTCCTTGCGAGCGTTTGCCATGTTTCCTCCGAGATGGTGGTGAAGTCTTGTCGTTGAACATCGACTGCGGGAATGTTACTACGACTTTGTAGTCCGGCTGGTGTGGCGGAAAGTTTGCCATACACCATTTCAAACAGAGTTTTACCTGTTGCGGTGGAAACTGCCGCTTTATATGCGATTTTGGCGCTGGGGAGTTTTTTGTGCCGAAATCGTCCCATGAGGTTCACATAGTGTTCGGAGCAGCTCTTCAAGTGTTTGGTTTGTCCGCTCATTTTGACCATCAGTTTGAGGATGATACGCCGTTGAAACTTGAATTGTGCTGCCGTAGTGAGTCATCAGTTTGCACCAGAAATGACTGGTGAATCGACCGTCTCAGTCGCTTGTCATGGATCTCCGCACGCCGTGTAGCCGTAGGATGTTGTTTAGAAACAGTTGCGCCATTCCCTCGGCGGTGACGGTGATCGTTGTCGGAATGAAGTGGGACATTTTGAAAAACCCGTCGATGATCGCGAGGATTGCGTCATATCCCTCGGGTGTGACTAGTAATCCTGTGACGAAGTCCATAGAGATGTCAGCCCACGGTTCCGTTGGAATAGGGAGCGGTTGTAGAATTGTGAATGACCATTTTCAATCCCTCACATGTGTCGCAGGTTTTGCAAAAGTTGGCCACGTTGGATTGCATCTTGTCCCACCAATAGTTTTTTTCCAGCTTCTTCAACATCTTGTCCTCTCCGAATTGTCCACCTGGTCCTGTGTCGTGGCATTCTCCGAGCAGCATACGGCGAAGTTCGTCGCTCGAGAGGACGACCACCTGGCAAGTGAAGCACCATCGCCAATAGGGTGAGTCGTACAAGAATTTTGTCTTGTCATACCCGCTCTGCTGGTCGTAGCCTCGTGTGAACAGCCGTTCAAGGTATGGGTCTCGCTGTAGCTGTAGCGTTGCCATGTCAGCCATTAAATCTGGTCGGCAGCTGAGTGTGTCCACCGGGTTGATTTTGCTTGGCCGATACTCAATATCGAAGTTGAACCCAAATTCAAGGAACTCCATCCATCGGATTTGACGTCGACTCAGGTTCGGGTACGTCTTCAAAAATTTCAACGCATGATGGTCGGTGCGCATGATGTATCGACAACAGTCCAGGTAGCATCGCCAGGTCTTGATCGCGTGCACAACTGCCAACATTTCTTTCTCGTGTATGGCATAGTTGAGTTCCGGTCCTCGCAATCTTCATGGCATGTAGGCAACCGGTTGGTCACTGTTGCCGTAGTCTTGCAGGAGGACTGTGCCAATGGCTTGGTCTGACGCATCTGTGGCCATGACGTAGTCGACCGTTGGATCGGCTATTTATAGGGTTGGCACCAAGGTCAGAGCGTTCCATAAATTAGTGAACGCTTCTTGTTCGCTGTGTCCCTACCGCCACTCGTTTTCTTTTTGAGTGAGGTCGGAAAGAGGCGCTGCCACTCGGGCGTAATCCCATACGAATCACCGGTAGTAAATGCAGAAGCCGAGGAAAACTTGAATTTCTCGAACGTTGGCCGGCGTTGGCCAATCAACGACTGCTGCCACTTTTTTTCGGATCCATGGTAATCCGACCGCCGTTGATGACGTGGCCCAAAAAACTCGATTGAACAACAAACGAAGTCGCATTTCGACAGTTTTCTGAAGATTTTCTCGCTTTGCAAAGATTTGAGGACTTTTCGAAGATGTCCTTCGTGCTCCTCCGGGGTGCGATTGCCCACCAAAATATCATCGAGATACACCACGACAAAATCATCGAGGTATGGGCGGAAGATGTTCATTGCCGCCATAAACATCGCCGGGGCATTTGTTAGTCTGAACGGCATTATTATGAAATTGAAATGCCCGTAGCGAGTTCAGAACACCATTTTCTTGATGTCGGCGTCTGCCACGCGTATCAGGTGATATCCGTTACGTAAGTCGATGTTACTGAGAATTTGAGCCCCTCGGGGTTGGTCGAAAAATTCATCAGCTCGGAGAAGAGGGTAACAGTTCTTGATGGTGGCTTCGTTCAACGCCCGATCGTCCACGCACATCTGCATCTTGTCGATTTTCTTTTTCACAAACAGTATTGGTGCGACGTATGGTGACGTGGATGGGCGTATGAACCCTTGACGTGGATGGTGATTGCTCATCCGATGGGCCCCTCAATTTGTAGGTCTGCTGCTTGGTTTTAGTTCGATGCGATGGTCGATGTCTCGTTGAGGGGGTAAGGTTCTCGGGAGTTCGTTGGGACGATGTTTGCAAAATCTTGGGCGAGTGGTGCAAACTCTTTAGGTACCATGCCGTACTTGGTTGATGCCGATGAGGCTGATGAGGCTGATGATGATTCAGATCTGCCACTTCCGATTCTTCCATTGGATTGAGATACATGAGCCACGCACAAACTCCTCGTTGTACGTAGTTCTTGGCCACATTGAGTGGTATCGGCCGGTTGTCGCTTTTTGGCTTCCGCGGCTTCCTCTGTTGCTTCCACCTTTGCTGCTTCCGCTGTCGGCTTCCGTCTCGCACGCGGAAGTTTTCGTTTGGCATCTTCAATCTCCACGTAGACGTTGTCGCAGCTCCAGTCCACTTTGCAGATTGTGCCGGTACAGGAAATCTTGTCCGAGGATGATTTTGTGATTGCTCATAAGACAAGACCTCAAGATCGTTACATCCCGTAGATCTCCCACTTGTAGTCATAACGGTTCTCAGATTCTCCGTATATGCAATATCTCATCGACGGTTTTTCCTTCAAACACCCCTGCTTCGGTCTGCAAACCTAGTTTGCGGACCATGTCATTGCTCACAAAGCTATGTGAAGCTCCTCCATCCAATAGTGCTGGTACCATTATGCGACTTTTGCATCCTCGAGGCTGAACTTTTAGCAGTATCACCTTTTGGTCGTCCTCGTATCCCTCGTCAAGCTTTGCAATCTCAGAAACCCTCTGCGGCAATATAGGCCGTTCAGATGGGCAATCATTTGGCATAGATCGCTCCTCGCGGACAAGAGTTGCACCTTTTACTCCTGCCCTTTGCCGTTTCCCGACTTGTTTTTCTGCGACTCCCCCCCCCCTTTTGGCTTGTTGCTTGCTCCGACTTGACTTTTCCGTAGTTGTAGCAGGTTTGCATATCTCTTTGGTCGACAGCATCCACTCCCATTGGATTCAAGGAGTCCGCCAACATGTTCTTTTAACTTCCACGATAACTGTGGTAAGGAGGTCACGAGCCGTAGAATTCCTGGATCCGAGCGTTGTAGTCGGCACTGTCGATGCTTTCTGCGGCTGCGATCATCCACGGTAAGTCATTTTGGATGCCTAAAATGGCGATTGCTCTCTGGATATCTCACTTTAGGCCGTTGTTGTAGTGAAAATAGAGTTTTTCAGGGGCGATGTCTGCTCCGGTGATGATCTCGTGGAATCTCCGCGTATACTCTGCCACACTGGACTGCAAATGGAGACGCTGGAGCTTGTACCGTGTGTGTGACTTTTTATTCAGTCCAAAGCGCGCAAGCATCGCGTGCAAGAATTTATTCCAATTGGTTGGTGGCATCAGCGCGTCTTCCCACGATGGGTTGATGTACTCCAAGGGTAGAACGCTTGTAGTCGGCGATATGAGATGGGCGTCATTGGCCGTTGATGATGCTCCACAAGTCTCCTGCTGCCGTTGGATGGTCTTTAGGTCGTACCACCAACTTAACGACGTGCCACGCAAAAGCGCGGCCGTAAGGTCATTTTTCTTCTGATCATCGTTGAATCTAGCAGCGGTGAAGTACACCTCCAAACTCATCAGCCACATCCAAACCGTTGGTGGTTTTGAGTTTGCAGGATCGAACGATTCTGGTGCAGCCGGACGAATTTTGGGTCCGCTCGAGAGTTGGGATTTTTTCTCGACGAGCACCACTTCACTTGCGCTTGCATTGCAAAGAGCCCCCATCGCGTCATTGAGTTGTTGAAGCAGCTGGTTGTTGATTCCTTTGAGCGCGGAAATCTAGTTTGCCAATTCCTCGTTGATCCGCGCCTGTCATCCAATGCCACTTGTCGTCCCTGCTGTCCTCGTCAAGGCTGTCGGTAGGGACGGCTGGTTTATCACCGTTGGTTCCGTGACCGGATTGGTCATCAAAGCTGTAGGGGTTGATCCAGCTGCCGCATAGCCTGCCACACCAGCTTTCTCTGTCGCTTCAGGGTTTGCCTGCATCGGCACGTTCTTCTCCTCCATCGCCGAAGTTGTGGCCAAAGACCCGCTGCTGATCGTCGGTTGCGCTCATTTGCCTCACGTCGTACTTGCAACGTCTGCGAAGTCTTGACGTAAGAGATGCGCTGATGGCTTGTCCGAGGTAGTCATGTGGATGGGTAAAGTAGTCAGATGTCTCTCGAGCACCGCTGTGCTCTTGTACCAAGTGTTATGCCGAACTGAGCGTAGATGGTGAACATGTAGAAGTTGCGAAACGGAATACGATTTAGAATTTGGGACACTTGAGCAATTCATGATTAGCGGTAAGTGTACTTCAATGACAAGTGTCGAAATGATCAAACATATATATACAAGTGTCGAGTTACGAATGAGGAATAGTCAAGGTCGTTGGATCGATTGTCAAGCGACGCGTGCGGAGTCGCGTCGCGAGTGGTCTGATTCTAGAAGGTCCGCCGAGAAGTCGGGGGTCTTTAAAAATCGACGGTGAAGATACGAGATGCATTTTTATAAATACGGATTCTTCTCGGTGAGTCGAGAAGTCGACCAAAAGGTCGTGATACTTCTATCGTAGATTCACGAGAGAGGTCAAATTTGTAGGAAGGTTCCAGAAGATTCCTCGAGGGTGGGGGTAGTTGGCCGGTTTGCCTTCGACCGTCGGAGTGAATATCGCGGTCTCATGACGCGATGGACTATTTTTCTAATAACCGAAATGCCCTCTCGGAAAGATTAGGGACTCATGTACGTCTCGTACGTAGCAGCAGCCATAGTAGCATCAGTGGCAACCGTGGTATCATCAGTAGGACATCTGCTCCTTGACAATCTGGTGGCAACGACCACAACGTTGGCGGAGAACAAGTCATGGAGCACTTCCATGGCTGCATCTCACCACGAGGATCGTAGCACCGGTCTCCGGGTGAGGCATTGTCATGGAGCGACTAAGGGGTCACCTGTGTCTGACCGTCTGTCCCACCCTCGACGCCAGTCGGTAAGGGACATCTCCCACACTATCCATGACACCTCAAGAGGAGTGATTTTGTTACGGTTGAGGCTGGTGCCAGTACCTTTTTAACCTATCTCGTAAGAGACACGATCTCTACATCACACACTGTCACAAGTTCTGCCTCTGTAGTCATAGAAGCCACCGCTGCATCTGTAGCCACTTTTGTTGCAGTATCCAGAGCTTCCCGCGCCACCACAGCCAGTGCTGTGAGCTGAGCTATTGAGGCGTACACCGAGGCTGCCGTCGTCATCGAGCGTGTTGCTGCAACAGCTACTGACAAGGACACACTGATTTCAGCTACCGTGTCCACAGTCACCTCCAACATTGTAGTAGCCTCAGCAGCAGCAGTTATTTGTGCCTTCACAGCCGCAGCAGCAACATCAGCATCAGCATCATCTCCGGCCGCTAGTGTAGTGACACACGTCATCTCAGTGACTGCTGTCCTCACGACTCTTGTTGTAACGTCAGTCACTGGTGGTCTTGTACTAGTGATCCCAGTGGCATCGACTGTGTCTGTGCTCTCTACAATAGAAGTGACAGTCTTTCCTCCACATCTTCCTTTTCTTTTCCCTCCTTCTGTGGCCTCCACTACTTGATTACAGTCGTTCCTCTGGCTTGTTGGTTGGTCCTCTGCTGTCTGCTCTTTCTTTTGCTTGGGCTGGGGTTGGGACTTGTCCTACATCACATTCTATACATGCATTTGGCACTTCTCTTTTTCTCAAGCCCAATGGGGCAAACTCTGTCAATTGTTTTTGGCAGAGCCCCTTGTTCGTCACCAATTATGATGATGACAAGTCTATCATAGCAGACTTGCAGCAGCAGCTCAACCGCATAGTTGAGATGCAGTGTGAAGCTGAGGATCGCCTCAAGGTCACGGAGGACAACCGTGTTGCCGTTGCTAATGATGTCACTACCATTGTCCTCAAGTGCTTGCCCGTCACATCTGTCACTGCTACAACTGGCTCCACTGCTGGCACCAGATGTGGTGCCTCTTCCACTCCTGTTGCTGCCAGCAAACCCACTGCTCCTAATGCTGCTAGCACGTCTGCTCCCACCGCACGCTAGCATGGCTTCTTCTTGTAGCCTCCTATTCTCTCCCCAAGTCTTGCCTTCTCATCTTGAGAATTGCGTTTTAGCCAGTGTTGACCTGGCCACCCCGAACCGCGGCACATCAATGTCCACCCTGGCATATCGATGTGACCCCTCCCCCCACATCGGCCACCTCGGAACCACGGGCTTTACTGGGGTCGAAGTAGTATTTGTCTGGTTTGTCCTGGGCGCCCTATGGAAGCTAATTGCCCTCTTTCTTGCTGATGCGGCCTTGGATCGTCTCCTTCGTTGCTCGGAATGACGCTTATTCACGTGGTCAGCCGCGCTGTCGCATCGCTGGCAGAAATCGATGAGTCAGCGACGGTTGTCTAGGGCTCTACCAACTGGCAATTCAGTTTTGACAGTCTGCCCCTAAATCATGATCAAGTTTTCATTCCTACCTATTACCTTTTTAAAGTGCAAAGCATTGGACTGTGTGTTAAATGATCGATGTTCGCTGTCCTATTACATTTGTAAGGTATGGAGTACGAAGGTCAAACGTCGCTGGCTAGAGTTGGACTACAATTTGTGGAGAACGAATTTTAAAGTTCGGATTTCACATTTCAAACTTTGATGTCGGAAGTTTGAAATTCACTGTTTTTACTCTGAATTCAAAGTTTGAAACTCTTTCCTCGATTTTACAATTTGTCGTTTGGGCTTTGACTTCTGGAGTTGGTGTGTGAAACCCAAACAAACCAGGTTTGAATAGGATAATGTTTCTTGTTGAGCATGCAAATCATTATCGATGTTACTTGTTCAAACATGGCGTGTTGGAACCGGGAGGTATTTCTTGGGAGGGGGGGATCAGGGTCGTCCCACATTTTCGGAAGAGGTGCTTGTTGACTCGCTGACTCAGACCTGGTCGGTCGGCGGGAGGGGGGGGGTGAGCGCGGGGGAGGGGAGGGGGGATTGTGGCTGACCATGCGTGATCGCGGAACGCGAGTTTGAACCACTTCCATGGCCCATCTATGTGCATCGCGGTTCCACAGCCGGGGTGATAGGGTCACCCCGGAACCCCGGGTCAATACTAGTTTTAGCATGGGCGCAAGTCACATGTACCCTGTTTTTGGAACCATATAGTTGATATTCCAACATCGCGTATGATATAACGCTGGTATCAATGCACTGCGAGAAGTAACACAGGTATCAATGCACTGCAATAAAGCAACGAACCCCCCACACGGTGAAACATATGACCCATCCGGAAATCGAGTTGAAAAAATAGCTCCCTATCCCTAGCACTATTTGCTGACACTTGAATAGTGATGGAGCGGAACCCACATGTCCAGCGCTCGTGCACCGCCAAACCATTGGTACAGGTTCGGATGCCGTGCCTTGGACTTCCATCGCTATGCACAAACGAGCCTCTCATGGGCCAGGGTTCGAAGCAAAATAATGGAGCTTTGTGTTCCTCTTCTAAAAATGTTTTGCTTGTGTCGAGGCAATGGACACGTGTCATTGGATATGTTTCCAAGAAATGGGCGAGTCGTCATCACCACCGGTGACTCCGGCATATGCCAACCGCCACCCCGCTGGCGAACGTCTTGGACATGCTTTACGTGACGTAGTCGGAAGGCTATGAAAGCCTAATTGAAGCATGAACCGAGCTCAAAATAGCAGTTGAAAAGCAAAGCGCAGTGCATTCTTCAGCCATCGTTCACTTGGTACAAAATCTCATGACAGGATAGACAACCTACAACGCTCGTTTCAATGATGGACCGCTGTCCAACCATCACTTGAAGGGAGCCGACTACCTCATTTTCTACTTCTCTTTCGGTTTCAATGTTTCCATGCCAAAACATGTCTTCTGCGCATCCACTGGCCCTCAAAGGTCACCCCATGCCACCACTCCAATTTAGGGATGGAGATCCAGATGAACCTCGTTGGGATGCGCGGGGAATCCTCATGCCGCCATGCCCCAGATTGGACCAGTATGATGCATGGATAGAGTGGAGAAAAATCAAGCGTGTGTGGGACTCAAAGGGCTATGGTTACCTCCCAGTGACCCAACCGACATGTGCGACATCGTGGGTGTGAAGCTACCCCATTATCGTCCCATATGGTGCCCTCCTCACTGGCAGCCCTGGGTCCATCTGGATCCTCTCTGGTGTGCCAGACTCTGATATTTTGTGGCTAGAAAAGGAAAGGTTATGCCACATGTAATTGAATGTCTTTTCACATCTCAGGTACCCGGTTCACGATGATTTGATTTTCCGCAACTATGTCTGTTATGCCTGATGTTTCTTTTCTTCTACAAATTTCCTTTATAACACAATTGTCAAGAATGAATGGTTGCTACAAAACATTGAAAAGCATGAGAAGCATGAGGAATACCCACTGAATACTAATGTGCCACACCATGCGTGTGGACGTATGTACTCTCATCACATATGGTACCCCCCAAGTCACTGGCTGCCTTGGCTCCATCCGGGTCCACACCAGTGTGCCAGGCTGTGATGTTTTGTGCCTAGTAAAGGAAAGGGCATGTCACATGTAATGGAATGTGTTTTCGTACCTAAAATACCAGGCACACGATGATTACATAAGGCACATTTATCAACGGCATCCCACAACTTTCATTAACAGCACATATGTAAAGGATGAATAGTTGGTACTAAAGAATGATGAACACGAGAAGCATGTGGGACATCCACTGATTACTAATGATAAGAAAAGGTTTGCAATACACTGGAAGGACAACTATCACCAGGCTAGACATTACTCATATGGACCTGGCTTGCCGTTCACAAGCCACTGCTGCACACCGGGGAGGGGGGGGGGGGGGGCGTTTGGATCCATCTAATAATGTCGCACATGGGCCACAACTGGCCAGGTCTGCCTGTCACTAGAGGTTGATTGGGATTAAGTACGATCCAATCCTCGTCGTCTGTAGCAGCATCACATAAAACTTCTTGTGTAATGTACTCAAATGTTTACCCCACGTCACATGGTTCTGGGCACGTGCTTTAATACACCTTTATGAGGAAACACCTCTATTCCGTGTGCACTCTTGAGAGCAAGTGGCATGTGCCAAATCCACATACAAATGAAGTCACTATTGGCAGTGTTGTGGACACTTGCGTGCACTCTATTGATGTCCGGTGCAAATGTCGAAGAGAAGCAAGAATGGTTGTTTTTTGACCCTAAATGCTATGGATAGTTCCTCCTCTCCAATGTTCACTAATGCGTTTCTTGAAAGCTCTGTTGTGAACAATGAAAGTACGTAATCCAAAACCTTTGTTTAATGCAAACGCTACACATCAGTGAAGTAATGAATACAAATTTCATAGCATCATGATTGACAGACATGAATTTTCAACCATGAGGGCAAATACACAGCAGAGCAACACAACCTCTCTACCTCCTGCTCCAAATACTCTATCCTCTAGCATTCATGCTACCACAACCGTTGGCATGTATTGGACTAAGGCCCAGTCCATGTCTCCGGCCAGGGGCTTGTCGCCTTGTTCTCTTCCTGTGTTACATGTACACACAATAACAATGAATGTAAATGCAATGAGATAACACATGTTGGACGAACTGTTTCACGAAACATGTACACTTCGACTCCTTACCTTATATTCCAAGTGCATCCATGTCGCGCACTTCATGGTCCTCCAGTGCGTCCCTTCCTTCCCCTATTTCACCATGTGTATACTCCTCATCCTCCTCTCCTTCCTCGTCCTCTGCGTCATTCTGCAATCCCCTATATTGATCCATGAACATGACACCCTTTGCGTCGTCGTCCTCTTGTGTCAGCAACCCGGTCTCTGGCTCTGCCGCGTATCTAAGCAAGTCCTCACTGCCATCATCGAATACATTTTTGTCAAAGACATCAGCAGCTATCTCACCAACCTCTTCGTCTGTGGATGTACCCCTGGGCTCAACTTCAGGGTCGTAGTCTTTTGGATCAGATTCGTCCGTTGCAGCCCCGTCTGCTGCCTCTCCCCCGCTTTCTGTGCCGTATGATCCTGGTTGTCTCCATGCTCCTGTGCCTGCTGCTGCTGCTGCTGCTGCACGATCAGCTCTGAGCGCTGCTGCTGCCTCATGTGGATGTGGTGCAGCGGGGTTGGGGTATCTCTTCTTGGTGTGGCCCTTGCGTCCACACCTAGGGCAGATGAAGTTGTGTTTGTGGAGTGGTTCACGCTGTAGACGGGCACTCCTGGGCCTCCCCCGGCCTCGGCGCGGTCCTGGTTGCCCCCAGCCGGACAGTGCTGCGCGGATGTCCTCAGCGGCAATTGACGGCATGGCATTGCCGCACGTCCTGTATGCCACGGTGGTGACTTGACCAGACCTGGCCTACGCGGTGGGCCAAGTGAGCAGATACGTGGTCAATCTAGGGCCACTAGACTAGCAGGCAGTCAAGCGCATCCTCCGCTACCTACAGGCGACGCGGCACGCGCACCTGAGGTTCGACGGCAAGGGGCGGGCGGACCCCTTGCGTCTGGTCTGCTACACGCATGCAGACTACCCTGGGGGTGTGGACAAGCGGAAGTCCACATCCGGCTATGTGTTCTTCCTCGCTTGTGAAACGGTCTCGTGGTGCAGCAGGAAACAGGACTACGTCGCCACCTCCACAGTGGAAGCAGAGTACATCGCGCTGGCCGAGGCAGTCAAGGAGGCGGTGTGGCTCTGCAGGTTACTGGAGGAGCTGGGCGTGCCGCAGCAGGAGCCTACGGTGGTGCAAGAGGAAAAAACCGGCTCCATCTCGATGACCAACAACCCGACGCAGCATAGGAGGATAAAGCACATTGACGTGAGTTATCACTACGCACGGGACATGGTTGAAAAGGGGCAGGTGGTGCTACAGCACTGCAGCACGCACAACATTCTGGAGTCATCCAACACTGAATTCCTGTCATGCACCATTCATTTCTCTTAATCCTGTTGAATTTGTGCAGTTCGTGAGGAATGACTCTTTTTAGCTCCTTCTTGTTCAAGGTGCTAGCTTTACCTGGTTTGTTGGTCCTGGGAGAGATTCGATTCTGCCGAAGTTCTTTATGTGCCTGTCCGTGAGCTTAACATGCTCTGTGCCATGACGCATGATGACCAGGGAATGGAATTCTCCTCCATCTGTAGTGTTGCTTGTGTCTTGCATCACACCATTGGTCACATGTCATTGTGCGGCACTCATTGTGACTTCCTGTTTTTTGTCCAATCCTTTGGCCATGCATCTGTCATTGCTATTTCTCCCCCCCCCCCTCTCTCTCTGTGTATCTCTGTCTCTCTATCTCTATCTCTCTCTATCCCTCTCTCTCTCTCTCTCTATCTCTCTCTCTCTCC
>SZWC01001099.1:273991-294722 GCA_023375785.1 Penium margaritaceum | reverse complement strand
GGGGGGGGGGAGGGGCAGGGTCACCATGACCCTGCCCCTATGAATGTGTTTTTCTCCAAATGGTCAATTCTATGTCCCTGCAGTCGTACCACATGTATTCATAAAGATTTTCAGTTCCAACAACCCTCTCTTGTAACCTCTTTCTCTATCTCTCTCTCTCTCTCTCTGTCTCCCCCTCTCCCTCTCCCTCTCTCTATCTCTTTCACAGTCCCACTCTGTTTACATGTGTGACATGTTGTGAAACGAAAAGGCAGCATGCAGTCCCAATGTTAGTGCTCATTGTATCGGTGTTCATTCCCTGTTTACACTCACAAGGTAGGAAAGTAGTGCACACACAGTAAGTAGTGTGAACAAGTGTCATCATTGGAAAAATGTACTTGAAAACTAGGGGGCTCTGTAGGTTCCTGCCTCAGGTAGGTGGTACCGCGGTTCCCAGGGGAGGAACCGCGGTCTTGCCTATGGAGGAACCGCGGTTCCTAAGAACCGCAGTTCCGGGGTCAGGACTCACGGTTCCGGTTCCATACCATGGAATGGTATCAAGATTCCGGTTCTCCTTCAAGAACCGCGAATCCGGCATGGTGTGCACCCTTACTTTTGCCCAAAAGCGAGGTCGTAGGTTGGCGTCAAAGAGCCTGCTTCGAACCATGTCGAGCAGGGTCTGGTTCATCGTCTCAGCAACGCCGTTGCTTTGGGGGTTGTAAGGGGTGGTTTCCTGGTGGCGGATGCCATGATGCTTGAGCCAAGGTGTGAGAGTGGGTACTCTCTGGAGATTTAGCCTTGGTGTGTGGAGAGCAAAGTTGTAGCGGAGAGATACACTTGGAGATGTCTGGAAGCCAGAGCTGGAAAATACAGGTTAATCAGATTAGACTGAGTACAGGGTATTTATACTGTCCGCCTGGCTAGTCCAAGCCTCAGCCTACTGCTTTCCTAGCTTGCTACGACAAGCTACTTGCACCTGAACTCGGTGCTCTTCTTGCACCTGAACCTAGTGCTCTACTTGTACGTAATGCCTATTGCGAGAAGTCCCCGGCCGTTGATCGCCGAGATCGGCGGTCGACGTTGTCTCTTGGCGAGCCGCCTCGTTGCTCCCGTATGCCTCCCGGCGGTGGGTGTGGTCACGGTGTTGCGCACGCCACTGGGAGTGCTGTGACCGTCGCACGGCCACAGCCACCGTTCTGCTGTCGCCGTTGACCGCGGCTGTTGCCAGGAGCTCTCGGTGGCGGCCCCCCTCGGCGGATAGCGTATCCGTTAGGCTATTCACCGAGGGGGCAAAAGCCACCCTCGCGTGGCGGTTACGGAACGCCACGTGGGAGTTGCGTGCAAAACAGCCCCCTAGCACCGACGTGACCCTCACATCGGCGCTTGCTTGCTCGCTGCTCCTCCTCGCATTCGTGCATCACCGCATCCGCACAGTCGCGGTCGAGCAGAGGTGAGCTCGAACGCGAGGCAAATTTCCGAAAAATGGAAAATGGCCCAGATGCCCCCAAATCCAGGGTGAGACCCTGAGTATGCCAGAGAAAAGGGGCACCTTGTTACATTCACCCCCCCCGTTGGAGGCGCGACGTCCGGGCGTGCCTGAGGTACTCCTGGAGAACAGTGTTGGTACCCTCAACGTGGAAGTTCGCCTCTGGCTCCCAAGAGTTGTGCTCCGCCGGGTACCCCTTTCTTTGCACCAGAAACGCACGCCGTCGTCCCCTCTAGCGGTCCGCCAGAATCTTTTCTACCTCAAACTCCTCACTTCCTTCAACCTAGACAGTAGGAGGTGGAGGTGTCCCGCGACCCTGGAAAAGGTGTTGGGGTCGCAATAGGCACGAAGCAGGGAGATGTAGAACACCGGATGGATAGTGTAGTGAGCTGGCAGCTCCCGCTTGTATGAAACGGTCGACCGCTTCTCTAGAATGCGAAACAGACCCATCCATCGCGGTTTCAACTTGGGACTCCTAACTCCCATCAGCTGCAGGTTAGCAGAGTTCAGCATCACCTGATCTCCCACTTGGAACTCCTCCGAAGAGCAATGTTTATCAGCCTGCCGCTTGTGCTGCTTCTGTGCCATCCACAGTCCTTGCCGCACCACGTCCCAAGTGGTGGCAAGCCCTTCAGCAATCTGCTGCACAACCGAAAGAGATTTTGCCATAGCAAGGGCGGCTGGGCTCAGTGGCTGGTGGCCATAGACCACCTCAAATGGTGAATTTCCTGTTGATGCTGACACCGCAGAGTTGTAGGCAAATTCTGCCACTCTGAGTTTCTCCTCCCAACCCTCTCCATCTGGTAGGACCATGCTCCGCAGCACTTGCTCCAATGTCTGGTTTGTGCGCTCTGTCTACCCATCGCTCTCTGGGTGGAATGCTGTGGTCAAATGCACTCTCGTGCCCAGCTTCTCCATGAGATCTCTCCAAAATTGCAAAGTGAAGCGTGGGTCACGATCTGAGACCACCGACTCCGGCACTCCATGCAGCTTGATGACATGACTGAGGAGGAGTTGAGCTGTCCCGGCAGCTGTGATGCTCTCAGGACATGCAATGAAATGTGCAATCTTAGAAAACCGATCCACCACCACCAACACCGTATTGTTGCCTTGCTGCGTGACAGGCAACCCGCCAATGAAGTCGAGCAAGATGTCTGTCCATGGCCTGTTTGGTACATGCAATGGTTGCAGCTCCCTTGCTGGCTTGGTTGTCCGCGCCTTGATCCGTTGGCACACATCGCAGCTGCTCACAAACCTCTTACAGTCAATCGCCATTGACGACCACCAGTATTGGCGTGTCAAGGCTTTCAACGTCTTGTCAAAGCCAAAGTTACCCAAGTAGTGGGTTTCATGCGCCTCTTCCAGTAATAACTGCTTCAATGGTGCATAGTCCGGTACGAAAATTATCCGCTCTTGCTCCCTTCGCCAATACACTCCATCCCACGTGGCGTCTTTCAGTGCACCACCGGTGAACTCACTGTCCATGCCACAGCCGTGCTTGAACAGGCTATGCATGACTAGAGATCCCATCGGCACTGAGATGGCATTGAGGCTCAAGTCCGGCCTCCGCGATAGAGGATCTGCCGGGTTCACCTTCCCAGGTTTGTACTGGGTCTTGTAGTCAAATCTCCCTTCCAAGAACTCCATCCAGCGAGTCTGTCGGCAATTGAGGTTTGGCTGCGTCTTCAGGTACTTCAGGGCATAGTGATCCGTGAAGATCACGCAGCATTGCGACTCGAGGTAGCACCTCCAGTGCTTGAAGGCGTGGATCACTGCCAACATCTCCTTTTCATGGATTGCGTAGTTCAACTCCGCACCTCGGAACTTGCAAAACGCGTAGGCCATCGGCTGCTACCCCTTTCCATGATCCTGCACCAGCACTGCGCCAATGGCATAGTCACTTGCGTCCGTCGCCATAACGTACTCCTTGGATGAATCCGGATGCACCAGAACCGGACAGTCACACATTGCAGCCTTGAGCTCCTCAAAGCTCTTCTTCTCTTGATCGCCCCATTCCCACTGGTGATCCTTCCTTAGTAGCTGAATCAGTGGCGAACCTTTTTTTGCGTTACCCCGGATGAGTTTCCGGTAGTAGTTGACAAACCCTAGGAACACCTGGATGTCATGCACGCACTTTGGTATCGGCCACTACGTCACTGCTTCCACCTTTTTTGGGTCCATGCGGAGACCCTTGCCGCTGACAATGTGCCCAAGGAACTCCACCTCCCTTTTCACGAACTCACACTTGGAGAGCTTTGCAAACAGCTTCTCTTTCCGAAGAATATCCAGCACCTGCCAAAGGTGTTGCTGATGCTCTTCTAGAGTTTGGGAGTAACTGAGAATGTCGCTGAGGAACACCACCACGAACTGGTCCAAGTGAGGGTGGAAGATCTTGTTCATGAGGCTCATGAACGTTGCAGGAGCGTTGGTCAACCCAAACGGCATCACAAGGTACTCGAAATGGCCATACCGCGTTTGAAACGCCGTCTTTTCCACATCTTGCTTAGCAATCCGGAT
The DNA here is from genome assembly GCA_023375785.1 of Penium margaritaceum. Classification (NCBI taxonomy): domain Eukaryota; kingdom Viridiplantae; phylum Streptophyta; class Zygnematophyceae; order Desmidiales; family Peniaceae; genus Penium; species Penium margaritaceum. Next base: position 290,740 of record SZWC01001099.1, on the reverse strand, counting down.
CTGATGGTACCCCGAGCGCAAGTCAATCTTGCTGAAGAACTGCGCTCCCTTCAGCTGGTCAAATAGCTCTTTGACCCTTGGCAACGGGTACAAGTTCTTGATCGTTAAGTTGTTCAGTGCGCAACAGTCCACACACATCCGCAGCTCCCCTGTCTTTTTCTTCACAAAGAGGACCGGTGCAGCGTAAGGTGACACCGACGATCTGATGAACCACTGCTCCGTCACTTCCTCCAACTGCTTCTTTAGCCCACCCAGCTCATTAACGCTCATGCGATAAGCAACCCGCACCATTGGAGTTGCTCTAGGAACAAGCTTTATTTTGTGGTCGATGTCTCGCTTTGGTGGTAAACCCTTTGGCAGCTCAGCAGGAAACACATCACTGTAGCTGTCCAATACTCCCTTGATGCCTTCCGATAGCTCTACTGCAGGTGCTTTCTGCTGCTCGCCCTCTTGTCGCTTAGTCTCTACTGCCAGCACTTCCACCTCTGCAGCTTCTTCCTTCTGCCGCACCCACACAAGGTACACTTGTTCCCACTTGCGCTGATAGCGCTTCAGCTGCACGTAACTCAACTGCGGCACCTTGCCTGCCTTGGAGTCCTTCTCTTCTGCCCACAACGGCAAAATAATTTGCTGTGTGCATTTCTTCACTTTCACCTGGCTGCATATCCAATCCACAGTAGGACTCCACCGGTGCAGCCAATCACGCCCCAAAATGGCGTCGTAGGTATCCATTGGGCACGTGCGAAAGTTCACCTCGCACGACAACTTACCCAGACGGACCCTCAGAGGCTTGGAATGTAGTCCGCACTCGAGCTCCCCTTGCACCAACTTTGTCGTAGTCGGCTTCCCGGGTCGCCGTGCAAGCCCCAACCTCTTTGCAAGCTTGTCGCTGAAGAATGAGTGCGACGCGCCGCAATCCAGTAACGCTTTAATTTGCCGGCGAGTCTGGCACCCCTTGCCGTCCGTAGAACCAGCCGATGAAATTTCGGCTTTCAGGAGGATCCCCAGAACGCTCCCGCTTCCTTCGCTCTGCAGCAATACACTTGGCAGCTCCCTAGTTGTTGAAGGACTTTCGAAGCTGGTGTTTGCTAATGCGGACGAAGCTTTCCCAGTAGATGGCCGCCTGCCACTCACTGCTGGTTGCTGTTTCCCTGCTGTTTCTTCCTGCAGTCCTTCTTGTGGTGCCCACGCTTCCCGCAGATCCAGCAGTTCCCACCACGCGGCTTGCTCTGCTGCTGGCCCCATTGCACTGCGTCGATCTCCATGGGGTCAGCTTGTTTGTGCTGTGCTCTACGCTGAAAATTCTCTTGCTTCTCACGAAAACCCCCTCAATGGTAGCGTAGCGCGTCAACGCGCTGAGCATTGGCTACCATCGCCTGGAACTCCGTGATGCCACTTAGTGCCAGCGTACGCTGAATTTCTGCCTTCAAGCCGTCGTGGTACTTGTCTGCCATCTCTGGCTCGCTCATGTCATTGATCTCTGAGCACAACGCCAAGAAGCAGCGTGTGTCCTCCAGTACCGAGCTGATCTGCTTCAGCTGCTTTAGCTTGTTGCGTGCGACCATGGCGGCGTTCACGAGATCAAATTGATCTCTGATGGCTTGCTCGAATTGCTCCCATGTTGTCGGCATGGGAGCTTCAGCTTGCACCGCGCCTGGCTGCCACAACACGGCATGTTGCAAAGCGGCGTTCCCACCTCCACCTCAAGTGGCCAGCATATTCAGCTGTCTCCACCACTCCAATGCTGCTCCGCGTAGCAGTGTCACCGCGAATGACACACGCACAGCATCGTCCTCTGGAGGGTGACCCAGAGCCCCAAAGTAGCTGTTCATTGTGAAAAACCAGGTCTCAACGCTTGCTCCCTTGACAGAGGGATTGAACGCTTACAGAGTCTTTGGCTTTGGTCTAGGCGGACTCCTTGACCGGGCCGCCCGAACCAGCCCAGCGTTAGTCCCGTCTCGTCGATGAGCCATCTGCTGATTGAGTTGCTTGTTCTCCAGCTTGAGGGCTCCCAGCTGCTCTACGATGTGCTGCAGGGCCTGCTCCATGGCTCTAGATAGATTTTAGCCACTGGATATCCTTCGAAAGAATTTGGCAGCGTTTCGGCAGCAATCAAAAAAAATTTCGGCAGCAATTCGGCAGTCCGGGACAAAAATCCGACATCTTTGAAGTGCGTGGGAGTCACCCGTTGTCTCCCGCGTGCGCACGGTAGACCGTGTGGACGCTCTGGAAATGTAAAACGTTTTCCACAGGTTGGCTCGTGCGTTGGCTTCAAAGTCGGGTCCAGCAATCTCCCTCTTGATCAGCTTCGACGTTGTCCGGCGTAGTCCGTGCCTTCGCTCCTTAAAGTTTTGCGAGCTCTGGTAGCGCTTCCGCCCAACGCGTGACTCTGGCTCTGATACCAGATGTGAGAGTGGGTGCTCTCTGGAGATTTAGCCTTGGTGTGTGGAGAGCACAGTTGCAGCGGAAAGATAGACTTGGAGATGTCTGGAAGCCAGAGCTGGAAAATACAGGTTAACCAGATTGAACTGAGTAGAGGGTATTCATACTCTCTCGCTGGCTAGCCCAGGCCTCAGCCTACTGCTTTCCTAGCTTGCTACGACAAGCTACTTGCACCTGAACTCGATGCTCTACTTGCACCTGAACCTGGTGCTCTACTTGCACCTAATGCCTAGTGCGAGAAGTCCCCGGCCGTCGATCGTTGAGATCAACGGTCAACCTTGTCTCTCGGTGAGCCGCCTCGTTGCTCCCGTATGCCTCCCAGCGGTGGGTGTGGTCACCGTGTTGCGCACGCCACCAGGAGTGCTGCGACTGTCGCATTGTCGCAGCTACCGTTCTGCTGTCGCCGTTGACCACGGCTGTTGCCGGGAGCTCCCGGCGGCGTGCTCCCCTTGGCAGATAGCGTATCCGTTACGCTATTTGCTGAGGGGGTGAGAGCCAAGTCGCGTGGCGGTTACGGAACACTGCGTGGGGGTTGCGTGCAAAATAGCCCCCTAGCGCCGACGTGACCCTCACGTTGGCGCTTGCTTGCTCGCTGCTCCTCCTCGCGTCCGTGCATCCCCGCATCCGCACAGTTGTGGTCAAGCGGAGGTGAGCTCGACTGCGAGCCAAATTTCTGAAAAACGGAAAATGGCCCAGATGGCCACAAATCCCGGGTGAGACCCCGAGTATGCCAGAAAAAAGGGGCACCTCGTTACACAAGGCTTGCATGCCTCGTACTCGCCCCTGTTATCACTTCAAAGCGTCGTCACTTTCTTGGACGTTTGCCACTGTACCATGGCAACAAACTCGAGGAGCTTCTCCTTGACCTCTCCCTTTGTTTTGAGGAAGTACATCCACAACTTGTGGCTGTCGTTGTCAATGAAGGTCAGGAAGTACTTGCTTCCTCCGTTAGACGGTGTGTGGAAGGGTCCACACACGTCACTATGTATCAGTTCCAAGACATACTCTGCTCGTTGACCTCCTCTCCCAAACGACTTCTTCTTCGTCTTCGCTTGGAGGCATGGTTCACTCAATGGATACCCTTCGACATGCTTCATGGTGCACCCTTCCATTCAGTGAAACACCTCTTGCTCCTGCATCTTCTGCAGCGTGCTGTTGGCCACGTGGTCAAATCGCTGGTGCCACAGCTCAACGTCAATGTCCTTGGTTCATCTGGCGGCCGCAACAGTCGCTGGCGGTACATCCTTTGACTCTGATGCCACTATCTTGAAGGCACATGTGAGTCCCTCATCCGACGCCTTGGTGACTTTGGTTTGAAGTACGAAGAGGCCGTCGACTCTTGGAATTGGAGCATGAGGTCATCTTTGGTGTGCAAAATCTGGATGTCCTCTTTTTTTAGGGCCACAACTTCCTTGTTGGTGAACACCACTGTCATGTTGTTGTCGGTGATTTGTGAGAGTAACAGCAAGTTGGCTGCAAAGGAGGGCATGTCCACCATCTTTTGAAGGTTGACCGCCTTCTTTGTACCATTCACGTTGAACGTGATCACCTTGTCCCCTTCGTCCATGGCTTAGACGACGTCGCCGTTTGCACATTTGATGCACATGACAGATTCGGCCATGGAGACGAATCCACACTTCTCTTTTGATGAGTGGTAATTGGTGCCTGAGTCAAGGGCAAATGCCCCCGACCTAAGGATCACTGCCCCCTTCATGGGCAACCCTCTAGCCATCATGTTGATGAGCTCCTTCTTCTCCTTCCCACCTTTGTTCCCACCTTCTTTCTTGGGACTAGGAAAGCCCTTGGCCTAGTGCCCAGCCTTGCCACAGTTGTGTCAGTTGCCGGGATTCTTGGAACTCTTCCCGCCACCATTGCCTTTCCCTCCATCGCCACCACTTCTGCTATTGCCTTGACTGAAGCAAGAGCTGAAACTTTGTCCACCCAAGCAAGAGGCATAGGCTGAGATGTTTGGCTCACTGCCACTGCGTCGCATGAACTCATTGCAGACATGTTTGACAAAAGCCTCATACGTCAGATCTGCCTCTTTCCAACCACCAAATACGGTGATCAAGGATCCCTAGCTTTCTGGCAGCGCCATCGGAAGGATTATGGGTGGCATGTTGGAGTCAAGATTCCATTCCATATGCTGGAACTCTTGCAGCAGGTTGTCAAATGACTGTAAAAAGGCGGGTATCGATTCTCCTTCTTTCACCCGTATTGAAATCAATATTTGGAAGATCAAGAGTCCGTTTGCTAGGGCATTCAATTGATGCATACATGGGAGTTTTACATAGGCGTCAATAGCCAATGTGCATCCTGTGATGTGGGAGTGTTGATTCTCCTTGATGGACGTCACAAGAATGGCGAGAACCATGTTGTCATTCATCGTCCATGCTACAAGGTCAACCGCATGCGTGGTCATAATCATATCAGCGGGTGCTGTCATGGTCCCTTTTAGGATATCGAGGTAGCCACGCACGTTCATGGAAATCTCAAACTGTCATTTCTACAAGGGAAAACCTGTCACCGTGAACTTGGACATACCCGCCTTACGGCAGGCAGGCCATTTCCTGCGGTTGCTCGTCTTCTCTGCTATTCTGCTACTCAGCTTCGTTATGGCTGATGAGGCTGATAAGGCTGTTACTTGCGACTGTTGTCAAAGGTGCAGTTGGTTCCGTCGCATATCCCTCCTGCTGATGATCGCCTAAGGCAATGGTGCCATCGTGAGAGAATGGACTCGGGGTCATACAATCTTCTAAAAAAGGGTAGAGCTTCATCCTGTCTGGGCTCGAGGGTCTTTTCCAACATGGATAGAGCTGTTCCTCGCCCCCTAGTCTGCCACGTGCACACACCCTACCTGAAGAAGCCGATGGAGCCAATGGAGCAGATGGAGCCATCAGATGTTCGTGTCCCTGTTGCACCTGTGCGCCGTGCAAGACCATGCGCTAGTCGGTCTTGGAAGCGTGCCTTAAAACCAGAAGTGTGGGCCTATAGCCCTTTGTCAATGTGCCGGATAGCAATGGTCTAGAAAACGGGTCCCGACATGGGAGGCTGCCAACCACTCTTGGTATTGCAAACAAGATAGCATATCACCCTCGAATGAGGGATTCACACTTTAGGTTTGCTCCGTTTGTAACCTCACGAAGTCCGCATGGATGTCTTTAGTGTATACCCTTGGTTGGACACTATGTGAGGAGTCTCAAAGGCAAGAACTGTGAATAGATGCATGCAGGTTACATGATGTTATACTTGCAGAGCTTTGGTAATGCTTCTGCTTGTAGTGGCTCCACTGGAGCCAACCTCAACCTACACTCCTACTTGGCGCGTCCTTAGACCCCCAAGTTTCATCCTCAAGGCAGGCTCTAGTAAGATTCCTAGAAGCTTCTTGTCCCAGTTTCGGCCACAAAGAAAAGTGCAGCCATCGCAAGGTTTGAACCCGCAACCGATTGCTCAAAACTCCGGTGCCTATTTGAACTAGGCCCCAAAGATATGATACTTATGAAAATCCACAAGGTACATACCCATTAAGGGCAGTGCATTCCTGGTCCATCTCGGAACAGACCAAGGGGACGTACTCCATAGAGCAGTGCATGCCTTGTCTGTATGTGCAGCTAGCGAACTAGGTAGTGGACAAGGTGCATACCATTTCAACACACTTTGGGCACAGATTTCTGCTGCGAGCCCTAAGCGCGATAGGACCCGCCTATCTTGGTCTTTAGTAGCTTGGTTGGCCCGCTTCAACCTGCAAGGCACCCTCTCAGGGCACCAAGATGCCGCTGCCGTCCTGTATGAGTGGTGACAACGCTGAGGTTCACTGGTTTTTGCCCTCTTTGCCCCTTTGCGTCGCTCCCTTCTCTTCCTCCACCCCCAAACTCAGTGCGCGGCCTAGGGGAGGGCGTTCAACGCTCCTAGAGGCCTGCGTGGCTTGCTGCCACGGCAGCTACACGGATCTAGTGGCGCACGCCACTCGGCCACCCACAGGTTTGTTCGTCGCCGGTTTGGTTCGTCTCCTTCTGTCATCTAACCTAGCTCTGATACCATGGGATCATCAAGACGAATCCAACGCAACTGTCCCGGCGACGTTTGGTTGAGTGTAGGCTATGCTCGGGTTGGGTTAGTGCCGGAGGCCATGGAAAACTTGCACGTGTCCTTCATCAAGACAAGGAAGAGCTTGATCAGATGAGTCTTGCTACTTGAGACCCACCTGGTGGGCCGGCGAGAGAGGCTTGCCGGCGCACAAGCTAGGAGCGAGGGCAAATTACCCTCGTGCTGCACAAAATGGTCGGCTAGCCCGCGCCCTGCCCTGCACACACAAACACAAAGCATGTTTCTAGTTCTGACGAGGACTAATCTAGGTTCCGGTCACAAGGTGCTGGTTTGACCCAGAAGATCACAAAGGACAAACATAGGTCTAACAAGTCCAAGAGATGTGAAGACTCCAGCAAGCAGGCTAGCTGCTGGGTGATGGAGAGGAGCCATGCCAACGGGATGGAGACAATCACTCGTACGGGGTAGAAGGGTCACGAGCCAGGTCTCAGTGCGTCGCCTCCACTCCCTCCGTCGCACATGCTCTGCGCACTCGCGACCACCCACCAAGAGAAGTATTTACAATGAGAGATTAACAGTTTGTTCTTGGGGGAGATGCAATCAGTTGGAGGAGAAAGGAGCAAGAGTGTTTTGCCCTTCTACACCGATGCAGAGTACATGAATGTGAGTGAAGCAGCAAAGTATGCCGTGTGGTTGCATGAGCTGCTGGTAAGCCTTGGACAGCAGCAGACCGCAGCGACCACCATCTACTGGAGGTAGAGTTAAACAAAAGAAGTTTCATACACAAGTTGAAATGAGTATAATGGTAAGTGGTGTGACATGAAGGTTCTAGGAAGTTGTGCCCTCTTTCATCTTGCATATCCTTCTCCTAAAATAGATGTTTGGAGGACGGTGGATGAGGTGAAAGTGCATATGGGGAATGCATGAGGAAGTGTATGAGTTATCAAGTGTTTCATGAGTGTAGATATACATTTGTGTAACAACATAGAGGTGGACTAGAGGTGAGGGGGAGGAGGTTGATGGGTGAAAGTGTATATGGGGAGTGAATGTGGAGGTGTATGGAAGTATGAGTGTAGTGTGGATGGGATTGTTCATTATTGTGAAGTGTAGCTCGGAAATGCTAGAGCCAGGTGGAAGTGGGGATTAGGAGCTAAAATTGTAAGTGGGAAGTGCATGTGTAGGTGCAACTTTAGAACAGTTACTTTTCTACATGTTTTTACACTTGTGTAGAGTTTTGAAAAACTAAATCAATTGGATCATAGAAGGTCGGCATAAATTCTGGAAGTGTATGTGGCGAATGCATAAGGATGTGGAAAAGAACGACTTTTGCGTGGATGCTGGCATATAGTAATGGAAAAAATCTTAGGTTGAAAGCTACAATGATGTGGGAGGAGTTTAGTGCTGAAAGTGAATGTGGGAAGTGCATGTGGAGATGCGTTCAAAGGATTTATTTGTGAGAAAACTGTGTTCACTAGTGTAATGTGTGTGGTTCAAGAGAGAGGAGTCTAAAAGGTAGTTGTGAAGTGAAAGTGTATATGGTGAGTGTATGAGGAGGTGTTCAAAAGAATGTATGTGGCATGAGGGAAGTGTTCAATAGTGAAATGGTGCACAAAAAGGAAAGACTTTACAACTGTAGAAATGGTAAAAAGTACTGTCTTTTCTACAAATGTTGAGCCGAATATGAAAGTGGTGCTCATAGCTATGGATTGAGTAGAATAAACTATTTACTGGAGAAGAAACTTGTCTGTTAACTTTCTAGATTAGAACACAAGTTTTACATATTCCTACGTGCTATGACGTTGGACTATGATAGATACGAGTTTGAGCCCACTGCAAAATGGTGTAGGCAGAAATAGTCATTTAGCAGTCTCATCACTTTTCCATTTTGAAAGATATTCATAGAAATTCATTATTTCTAATAACAAGAAATATGTGATCTGGTTTTTTTTAATGTGAAATGTCTCTTTCTCAATGGAAATTGGAACACACATGTATGAATATTCCTTATGAAAACATGTTATGAATTGAAGCTTCACAAAATTCTCACATAGATTTTTCTAGATACTTCCTTGATGTAAATCAAGGAAGTAAGAAATGCAGGGAAAAGATGAAAACCATGTGGATTGGAAGGTTCTCACCACCTTCATAGCCTGATAAAGAAAGCTGAGTGAATTTGTTTGTAGTTTCTTGTGTATTATTGATTTTGCTGTACACTGTTTGATGAGTGCAAGAATCAAGGGTGACTGGTCTTGAATGATCTACTGTAAGAGCATGAGCACCATTATTCTGACCAAGAACGGAGAGTTCCATGCCCACACCAAGCACATCAACCTACGGCACCACTTTCTCTATCAGCTTGTGGAAAATCAAGCGGTGAAGATCAACATCTTCTCTTCAAGCATGATGTTTCCAGAATTCCTAACCAAGCATCTGGCAGTGCACCGCTTTCAGTAGCCGAGGAGACAATGCAGACTGGTGTACTTTTGATTCTCGCAAAGTGGGAGAATGATGGATATGAAGGTGTTAAAAAGTGACAAAAAAAGTTCCTGGATAGAAATAATCACTTTTTCATAGAGGAATCTTCAAAGGTTCTAACACACTTTACGACACTCAATTTGGAGTCCTTTTGAGTGAGATATGGATTTCCACTGTTTGGAGATAATGGATTGGGTTGAAGCGGCGACCTGAGCACTTTGGGCAGAAAAAGCGGCCAAAATCATTGACCAGGACAGCTGAGAGCAGCATTCAAGGTGAAAAGATGGCTGGAGATCCTCTAGGAGACTTCAAGGAAGAAGCAGTCCATGATTATTGGCCGTGTAGGTTGTGGTAGACATAATGCTCATGCATGACAATGTGGCTGGTGCTCATCCCACCAGGCTAGGAGGGTGTGCTAGAGGGTCGACCTGACAGAGTTTATCTCAGTGCTCCCTTGGCCCAATGAGGCATGTAAGAGCTTGTTAGAGAGTTGTGATGATGTTATTTCTGTCTCAAAAGTGCTTTTAGACATGCGTATCCTCTGGAAACCTACATTTGCTTCCGTAATTTCTGTCTGGACAACCTGGAACTCCGTCTCACAAAACGTTGGTCCTGCCTAGGCGGCTCTTGGTGAAACTGATCACCTCCCTGAGGGCTTCCCCAGTTTCATGATACAAGGCACGGCTGCTGGCAAAGGGGTATGTGCAGCGGAGAGGCAAGCATTGCAAATGGACATTCGCTCTCATTGCCAAGTTTATGAACATCCAGATAGTCCTTGCGGTGGCAGCCACAAAGGACATAGAGATCCACCAAATGGATGTCAAGATGGCATTCATAAATGGCATCATTAACAATGATGTTAATCTTGAGGTGCCGGAGGGGATGGATACACTGGAGGTTAAGGTGTGAAAGCTGTGGAAGGCCTTTTATGGGCTAAAACAGGCGCTCGGGTGCCGGTACAAACAGATGGATGGCTATATGATGAAGCTCGACTTCAAGCAATGTGAGTGAGACCACAGCGTGTACGTGCAGCACAGCAAGGGACTCAATTTGATTTTTCTACTCTATTTCCATGACCTGATCCTGTGCTCATCAGATCTGCCAGCTTTGCAGCAACTCAAGGAGTAGTTGAGCAGCGTTATCAAGATAGCGGAAATGGAGGAGCTAGAGCACTACCTCGGGGTGAGCACAATGCAGAACCGGAGGGCACGCACGCTTTTGCAGGGGAAGGCCAAGTACGTGGCCGAGGTCCTGAAGCGGTACTACATGGAAGAATGCAAACCAGTGGGATTTCAAGTCTCCACAAGATGTGAGCTGAGTGCGGCAATGATGGTGCAAACAATAAGAGAAGAAGGAGGACATGGCTGAGGTGCACTACCAATTTGTGATGGGAAGCCTGATTTATGCCATGGTGGTGATTCGGCCAGACTTGGCCGACATGGTGGGACAGGTGAGTAGATACGTGGCCAACCCTGGGCCACTACACTGAAAGGCGGAAAAGCACATCCTCCGGTACTTGTAGGCAAAGCGGCATGCGTGCCTGAAGTGTTAAAAAGTGCCCCTGCCATGGATGCCATTTGCCGTTTACCTGGTCCGACCACTAGTGAGTGGTCGGATGTCCAATCTGATTGCAGATTTGGACTCCTTGGATTTTTCCATTTGACTTCAAGCTTTCAGTTGCACAATTTGGTTGAGACTTCAGAAGTTTAGCCCTACCAAAAGTTCGGATTTTGGAATCTGATACCCATCCGGGGTGACGGGATACTCCACCGCCGGTGGTCAGTGTTCAGCTCGAACTGGTTCCGTAGACCCCAATGCCCTAGAGGAAGCTACCAGGGAGGTCCCCTGGACCAGGGCAAGTCACCCTTTGACCTGTCAATCAAAGAAAGGCGCTTCGAGCCATCGTCGGCTCGAGTCGGACACGACTCGCGTCGGCGGCAGCCAAAGGCGGCTCCACCAAGGGTTGCTTGCATAGGCGTAGCAGGGGCAATACTGCTCCGTTTTGGGCGTGCTTGGATGCGTTGGAAAGCTCAGATCACAGGCTATAATGATATGATGTAATCTCATCAAAACAACTAACCATCAATGATTCCCAGCCTTTTCTCAGTTTCTGCAATCTGCATTCAGCCAGAATTCTGCTCCCTTCGTGTTGTGGCGACCCAAAGCACACACCCCCGAGGACGTCTCTTTGTACTAAGAAGCCGTGCACACTTAGGCAGTTCAGGGCACGCCAGGACAACATTCCTGACAAAGGGTTATGGGCCCACAACCCTTACCTGCCTACCAAGACGTTCACGGCTTCCGCAACGCAGGGGAGTGTCGCTCCGGGCGACGTCGCTGTCGCACTTTGAGACTGTCCATCGCAGAAGTTCAATATGGCGCAGAAGACAGAGTCCTCGCCCATCCAAAAGTACATGGGCGGCCCAGACTTTGGGCTGTGGCGGTGGCATTTTGAGATCTACCTTGCGCACAAGGGACTGCTGGAACTCATGAAGGGAACGGATGTTCAAGATGCGAGCGCAACGGACGAGGAGAAGACGGCCTTTGCGAGAAAGATCACGGAGGTGTTGATGCTCCTATTTTCAGTGCTGCACAAATCTCAGTGGGGCTATATCCAGGGCTATGACCTTGCAACTGATGCGTGGAAGAAGCTCTCCTCTATGCACTAATCAAAATCCCTAGCCAACAAGATCTTCGCAATGAAGCGACTCTTGACGGTGAGGGTCGAGGAAGGTGAGGACGTCATTTCTGCCATGCAACAGATCGAGACTCTTGCCTCGCAATGCAATGATGTGGGGTGGAATATTGACACAAAGATGCAGACAATGGCGCTCCTCATGGCTCTACCCGACAGTTGGGGTCCTCCCATCACAGTGCTGGGAGGTTGGGAGGAGGATAAACTCACCTGCGGCGCAGTTGCCGAGTACATCCACAACGAGGTGCACCGTCGGAGCGGTGGCAAGACCTTGTCATCCTCAACTACCCTGGTCACCAAAATGCAGGTTGGCAACAGCAACGGCAAGCGAGGTGGCGGTAAGGGCGGCAGCAAGAAGGGCACCAAGAGGGGTGCATGCCATAACCGTGGCAAGGAGGGCCATTGGGCCAAGGAGTGTCCGGAGGAGGCACAGGACGGCGGCAAAGGCGCCAAAGGCAAGAAGGTGCTCCTCAACGACACAAAGAACCATGACCTGAAGGGCGCCAGCTGGCGGTGCCTCAGCTCAGGTGCGGAGGAGCATACTCAAGTCAAGAAGGTGGGGTTCATCAACTACACCAATTCTGCCAAGTCCATGGTGGTCGCCAACGACAAGGTTGAACCGGTGGCCAGCCAAGGTGATCTAGACGTGGAGGTGGTGGTTGGTGGTAAAAAGGCGTAATGTGTTATTCAAAACATGCAACATGTCCCCGGCCTGGCTGAAATTTTGAGTGTGAGCCGCTTGACAGACAAGGGCTATGAAGTGCTCTTCCGCAGGAATGGTGCAGTCGTGCGGATGGACGGCGGCGGCGAGGGCGTGCTCGAGGCGAAGTGCGAGGGAGGTCTCTTCATCGTTGAGACCAAGCACGCGTCGTCAACCTTGCAAAAGGCGGGGGAGCAGACCTGCTGCTGTGGCATCGGCGGCTGGGGCACTTGTCGCCCGCAGTCGTGCAGGATATGGCAAAGCGTGAGATGGTTTGCGGCCTCAACATCACCGATGCAACAGACATAGCGGCAGATTCCGCAGAGCACAAGTGCGAGCCTTGCATCGTGGGCAAGGCAAAGCGCAGGCCGTTCAAAGACGGACACCGGCAGGCCGAGAACTTGCTTGAGGTCGTGCACAGTGATGTGTGCGGACCGATCAAGACGTCGTCCATTGGGGGCGCACGGTACTTCGTCACCTTCATCGACAATTACGGTAGAAAACTCTACGTGTACTTCATGAAGCGGAAGAGCGATGTGCTGGACCGGCTGAAGAAGTACATCGCAGCAGTGGAGAGACAGACTGGCCGCAAGGTCAGAGCGCTACGCAGCGACAATGGCGGCAAGTACGTGGGTTGCGGAGGGTGGCTGAAGGAGCAGGGCATTGAGTGGCGGCCGACCACACCGTACACACCTCAATCTAATGGCATGGCGGAGCATGAGAACCAGAAGCTACTCACTATGGCGCAGACAATGCTTGTGGATGCAAAGTTGCCACAGAGCCTGTGGGCCGAGGTCGTGAGTACGGCGTGCTACATCACCAACGTCACCCCAACGTCAGTGCTGAAGGGGAAGGGCGGCTGGAAGACGCTGCAGGAGGCTTGGAGCGGGTGCAAACCAAGCGTGGCGCACCTGAAGGCGTTCGGGTGCAAGACGCACGAGTTGGTGCAGGCCGCGCAAAGAAAAGACTCCAAACTGGACGCGCTCAAAAGGCGTACGCGTTCTTTGGATACGAGAGTTTGCTCAAGGCGTACCGCCTCTTTGATCCACGGATGCAGGACGTCATCACCAGCCGCGACGTTACGTTTGATGAGTAGCAGAGCTAATGCAGCAGCAACAACATTGACGCAGTGCACTCTCCAAAGCAGGGGGAGTGGATCCAAATCCTTGAGCGTGAGGAGGAGCCGGCGGGTGTAGAGGTGGATGATGGGTCTTTGGAGGATGATGGTGCTGGAGTGCTGCAGGGCAATGCAGCACGTGCAGGTGTTGCTGGAGCACAGGATGTAGCAGCCGACACGGGGGAGCCCACGGCCGAGGACAGCGTTGTAGCAGAGCAGCAGCAGGACCAGCAGCCAGCATCACCAAGGTCGCCGTGTTGCAGTCGGAGGCGGCGGCATGCGGCGAAGTGGCATGACGCAAGCACGGGCTGCTGGGTCGACATGGCGCGATGCATGAGGGCAGCCGCAAAGGAGCCGACAACCGTGGAAGAAGCGCTTGCACGACCTAACGGGCAGCAGTGGGACAAAGCAAGAAAATCTGAACTTGCGTCCCTTGCTGAGAACGTCACTTGGGAGCCGGTGGATTGGCCTGAGGGGGTGAAGGTGATCAGCTCCATGTGGGTGTTCAAGGTGAAGCTCATCAAGGACAGCAAGGTGGAGAAGTACAAGGTGCAGCTAGTGGCAAAGGGGTACGCATAGTGGAAAGGCGAACACTACAATGAGACGTTCATACCCGTTGCCAAGTTCACAAGCATCCAGACGATCCTCGCGGTGGCAGGCGCAAAGGATATGGAGATCCACCAAATGGATGTCAAGACCGCATTCCTGAACGGCATCATCAACAAGGAGATCTACCTTGAGGTGCCGGAGGGGATGGATGTACGGGAGGGCAAGGTGTGAAAGCTGCGGAAGGCCTTGTACGGGCTAAAACAGGTGCCCAGGTGCTGGTACCAGCAGATGGACGGCTACATGGCAGAGCTTGGCTTCAAGCACTGTGAGTCAGACCACAGCGTGTACGTACGGCACAGCAAGGGACTCCATCAGATTGTCGCACTCTACGTGGATGACCTGATCCTGTGTTCATCAGATCTGGCGGCTTTGCAGCAACTCAAGGAGCAGCTGAGCAGCAGATTTACGATGACAGACATGGGGGAGCTGGACCAGCCGCAGGGGGTCTGACCTCCCCTTTCCGTCGTACTTCAGGCACACATGCCGCGTTGCCTGCAAGTACCGAAGGATGCACTTTGCCGCCTGCCAGTGTAGTGGCCCAGGGTTGCCCACATACCTGCTCACCTGGCCCAGCGCGTAGGCCAAGTCCGGCCGAGTTGCCACCATGGCATACATCAGGCTGCCCACCACAGATTGGTAGGGCACCTCAGCCATGTCCTCCTTCTCCTCTTTGGTTTGCGGTGCCATCGCCACACTCAGCTCACAGCGTGTGGAGAACAGACTGCCCAGTGGTTTGCAGTCCTCCATGCCGTACAGCTTCAGCACCTTGGCCACGTACTTGGCCTGCCCCAGCTCAAGCGTGCACGCCCTCCGGTTCCGCATGATGCTCACCTCAAGGTAGTAGCCAGAAGTGGACTTCCTCTTGTCCACATCGCTGGCGTACTACGCCAGCGATGTGGACAAGAGGAAATCCACTTCTGGTTATGTGTTCGTCCTCGCAGGTGCAGCGGTCTCGTGGTGCAGCAGGAAGCAGGACTGTGTCGCCACCTCCATAGTGGAGGCGGAGTACGTCGCTCTGGCCAAGGCGGTCAAGGAAGCGTTGTGGCTTCACAGATTGTTGGGGGATCTGGGCTTGCCGCAGCAGAAGCCTGCGGTGGTCCAGGGGGACAACACTGGCTCCATCTTGCTGACCAACAACCTGACGCAGCCCAGGAGAACGAAGCACATTGACGTGCGCTACCACTACGCGCGCGACATGGTGGAGAAGGGACAGGTTGTGCTACAACATTGCAGCACAACGCACATGCTCGCAGATTGCTTGACCGAGGCGCAGCCCCTGGATCAGCATGTCATTAGTCTTGCAGGGCTTGGGTTGACAAGCTGTGAAGGGCTTGAAGGCGCAGGAGCAGACGAGTAAAGAGTGAGCATGACGTATCCGGTATGGAAGGTGCATGGGGGAGATTGTTAAAAAGTGCCCCTGCCATGGATGCTGTTTGCCGTTTACCTGGTCCGACCACTGGAGAGTGGTTGGATGTCCAATCTGACTGCAGATTTGGACTCCTTGGATTTTTCCATGCGACTTCAGGCTTTCAGTTGCTCGATTTGGTTGAGAATTCAGAAAGTTAGCCCTACCCAAAGTTCGGGTGGTGCGGCGGGTGGAATCTGGTACCCGTCCGGGGTGACGGGATACTCTACCGCTGGTGGTCCGTGTTCAGCTCCAACTGGCTCCATAGCCCCCAAGGCCCTAGAGGAAGTAACCAGGGAGGTCCCCTGGACCAGGGCGAGTTGACCTTTGACTTGTCAATCAAAGAAAGGCGCTTCAAGCCGTCGTCGGCTCGTTTCGGAGACGACTCGCGTCGGCGGCAGCCAAAGGCGGCTCCACCAAGGGTTGCTTGGATGGGCGTAGCAGGGGCAATACTGCTCAGTTTTGGGCGTGCTTGGATGCATTGGAAAGCTCAGATCACAGGCTATAAGAATCCGATGTAACCTAATAAAAAGAAACTAACCATGAATGATTCCCAGCTTTTTCTCAGTTTCCGCAATCTGCATTCAGCCAGAATTCTGCTCCCTTGGTGTTGTGGCGACCCAAAGCACACACCTCCTAGGAAGTCACTTTGCATTAAGAGGCCGTGCACACTTAGGCAGTTCAGGGCACGCCAGGAAAGCATTCCAGACATGAGGTACAAATGGGAGGGGAAGTCCGAACCCTTGCCGCTCGTCTGCTACACTGACGCGGACTATACCGGCAATGTGGACAGAAGGAAGTCTATTTATGGCTATGTGTTCTTCCTTGCAAGTGCAGCCGTCTTGTGGTGAAGCAGGAAGCAGGATTGAGTTGCCACCTCCACAATGGAGGCTGAGTACATTGCATTGGCGGAGGCAGTCCAGGAAGCATTGTGGCTTCGCAGATTACTGAGGGAGCTGGACCTGCCGCAGCACAAGCTTGCGTTGGTTCAATAAGACAACACTGGCTCCATCTCGCTGCCCAAAAGACTGACGCAACACCGGAGGAAAAAACAAATCGATGTGCACTACCACTAGTACTGCATTTAGGACAAAGCACATGCTTGCAGATTGCTTGACCAAGGTGGAGTCCCAGGATCGGCACATATCAGCATTGCAAGGCTTGGGTTGAAGCTGTGAGGGGCTTGACAATGTAGTAGCGGATGGGCAAGGGTGAGAATGACACATCTGACATGGAAGGTGCAACGGGGGGGGGGGGGG
>SZWC01001099.1:238389-264567 GCA_023375785.1 Penium margaritaceum | reverse complement strand
GCTAAAACAATCGCCCCGATGCTGGTACCAACAGATGGACAGCTTCATGGCACAACTTGGCTTCAAGCGCTGTGAGGCAGATCACAGTGTGTACGTGCGGCGCAGCAAGAAGCTCCATCAGATTGTCGCACTCTACGTGGACGATCTGATCTTGTGCTCCTCAGACCTGCCGAGCCTACAGTAGCTGAAAGAGTAGCTGAGAAGCAGGTTCTAGATGTCGGACATGGGGGAGCTGGAGTTCTACCTCGGGGTGAGCATTACGCGAAACCGGAGGCTGCGCACGCTTGAGCTGGGACAGGCTAAATACGTGGCCGGGGTGCTGAAGCGGTACGGCATGGAGGACTGCAAACCAGTGTGTAGTCCTGTCTCCACGACCTATGAACTGAGTGCGGCAATGGCGCCGCAATCAAAAGAAGAGCGGGAGGATATGGCAGGGGTGCCTTACCAATCGACGGTGGGAAGCCTCATGTACGCGATGGTGGCGACTCGAACGGACCCAGCTTATGCGGTAAGCCAAGTGAGCAGGTACGTGGCCGATCCAGGTCCACTACACTGGCAAGCGGTCAAGCGCATCCTCCGCTACATCCAGGCGACGCGGCATGCGCTCCTGAGGTTCCACGGCAAGGGGTGGGCGGACCCTTTGCGTCTGTTCGGCTACACGGACGCAGACTACGCTGGGGATGTGCACAAGCAATATTCCACATCCGGCTACGTGTTCTTCCTCGTTGGTGCATCTGTTTCGTGGTGCAGCAAGAAGCACGACTGCGTCGCCACCTCCATAGTGGAAGCAGAGTACATCACGCTGGCCGAGGCGGTCAAGGAGGCGGTGTGGCTTCGCAGGTTGCTGGGGGAGCTGGGCGTACCATTGCTGGAGCCTACGGTGGTGCAAGAGGACAACACCGGCTCCATCTCGCTAACCAACAACCCGACGCAGCACAGAACGACAAAGCACATCAACGTGCGTTATCACTACGCACAAGACATGGTCGAGAAGGGGCAGGTGGTGCTGCAGCACTGCAGCACGCACAGCATGCTTGCGCATTGCTTGACCAAAGCGCAACCCGCAGACCGGCACGCGATGAGCGTGGCCGGACTTGGGATGACCAGCTATGATGGGCTGGAGGGCGCAGCGGAAGATGAGTGAGAGCAAGCAGGAGCAGTGGGCATGGAAGGTGCAAGGGGGAGAATGTTGAAAAATTTGCCCCTCCGCATGCCCAAGTGCGGCGCCGGGAGGCGCTGACGAGCTGCCAGAAAATGGAAACTCCGCTCCGGCGGATCTGGAGACTTGATGCCTGCTTGGATCCTAAAGTGGAGGATTGACCTTGAAAGTTGACAAGTTGGTGAATCCGGTGGAAGTTGTATCGCCGGAATCGGACAAGTATCGAGGGAGATATGGCTTTCCAAAGTTGGGGTATGCGCAGCGGCTCTGGGAGCCGGCTGCGACTCGAAATCCGGTCGATAATCGACCGGACCGAGTAACAAGAATACCATGTGGAGAAAATGCTCCGATAGGCCTGCCGAGGCGTCCGGTGGATGATCCGCCTGATCAGGTGGATCATCCACCGGATCCAGTAGTACAGGTTGTTACTGAGGGACTTAGCCAAAAATCTGGCTCGGCGTCCGAAACTCACTAGTACGTTTTGTTACTCGGGAACTTTGTCAAATTATAACTGCAGGTCCGCGGAAAGGTTTCGAACCTCGTCACACCCCATCACCAAACACAACCCAAAAGTGGGTAGGGTGCGTGGAAACAGTGCAGGGGACCCCCACACCATGTGCAATGGGACATGCGCCTTGGGAAAGGCGCTTCGCACGTGAATGAAGGCGCCACGGCGAGTGGCGGCGTCAGGCTTCTGTGGTGGGTGAGACCTGCGCTTTGGCAAGCATAACGTGAGCTACGCTTGGCCAAATTGCGCGCAGTTTGGTGCGCTGGAAAGCTCGTGACAAGCCCTATAAATGTTGTGGTCATGTCCATGTTAAAAAACTAACGAAAAATGTCGTTATTCCCTTTGCAAACTGACTGTCTCTAAACTTCTGTTCACATAGCGTGAGGTGTCCAGAAAGCTCACGCTCAGTCTCAGATTTGCCCAAAACAGTAGACGTGAACCACTAGAGACGATCAGACAAACGTCGGGACCGCACCTCGTGGATCTCATCGTGACAGTTATCGTCTCTCCCTGTTTGGTAGTGTTCTCAGGTTCTCCCTTACCCACAGATGTTTTTTTGTAAATCGATGTCTTTGCTACGGATGGCCATCTTGGCTCCTTGGTCCCACAGTATGCAGGCATGTAGGGCCGTGTTGTACCTAATGGAGATGCATTTTCTGGTTTGGGCACCCAGCTTGCCAGGGCCCACACCAAACTGCATGTTGGTAAAGCCGATGCAACCAAACACCATCAGGTGGGAGGTGTCCGGCTTGTTACCTGATCAAGCTTATTCTTTCATATGCTTCCTCTTGCCTCTCCTTCATGGAGCTGCTGCCGGTGTGAGGTTCACAAGATTGCAGGTAGAAAGTACTTCAGCCTAGAAGTGAGGAGGCAGCTTGAGGTGAAAGAGAATACTTATCTTCATGTCGAGAAGGGTCTGGTTCATCCACTCCTCTACCTTGTTGCTTTCAAGTGAATAAGGGATGATTTCTGGTGTTCAATACCGAGTTGCTTGAGCCACAACTTGCAAGATTCATAATCCTCTCAATTGTCCATCCTTGCCTCTTTTACCTTCTTACCACTCTGCTGCTCAACCATAACAACAAATGATTGTACTCTTTCCTTGACCTTGCTTTTGATCTGGAGAAAATGTATCCACACCTTGTGGTGCTGGTCATCAATGTAAGTGTGGAAGTATTTACTGCATCCATTGGATGAAGTGCAAAAGGGGCAAAAAACATCAGAGTGGATGAGTTAGGTAGGTGCAAGAACATGTGTATTACTACACTTGAATGCCTTTTTCTTGGCCTTGCCTTGAAGGCACTAAAAAAATTTCCATTTAGTTCTTCCGCCTCATTGCGGTGCTCCATTCCACGCACTAGCCCCTGGTTTTTAATGAGAACTAATGCGCAATGAGCCACATGCCCAAATCTCCTGTGCACCACGTTATTGCTGCAACTGCACTGACTGAATTCAACATCCCTAGTGGCTACTCTTGCTGGAGATTCCAGTCTTCCAACTTCCATTCTGCTGCCAGAGCTTATGCTACAAGTGCTTATACTGGTCCAACATGCCCTTCATCATCAGAATATGTATCGCCAATTCCCCCACCATCCTTCTCGGTTAAAGCTTCAGCATTTGAGCCTGTCATCTTAGTTTGCAGAGCGTATAGTCCATGAACGTGAGGAAACACGTTTCTGACAGAGTGTGAGATGTCAATGTCATTGATAAGGACTATCAAAGCCTCCTTTTATTCGAAGGCCACAGTAATACCATGATCAGTGATCTTAGAGATAGACCCCCTGAAGCCTAAAGTCGGAACCTGCACCGTTGAAATCCAGTGTGACGAGCTTGTCAGTAAGCCGCCCATCTGTCTCAACCTTATAAGAAGGAGTATATGTCAACCGGCCTGAGGCAAATGGACTAAAAAACAGGGCCGACACAATAGCACCTGCCGTCCTCTCCTAGCATTTCAGCCAAGAGAAGATATCACCTTCACGATCACAGTTCCACACTCAGCAGCTCCTAGGCAATCACTTGCTAGCAACTGTAACCACTTAACACTTGGTCCCTTTTGCGCAAATTGCTAGTCAAAGACTTACTCCTGGGACTTAGACTAACCAGTGTCTTCTTTACAATGTTCCTTAGTTGGACAACTCTGTGAGGAACATCTAAGGCTAGATTGTGTAATTAGAATGAGGAATGATCCTGGTACATGTAGTCCTAGGCCTGGCGTCTGAGGTGTGTGTGTGTGTAGTGGCATTTTTGGGGTTGCCACTGCATACCACCTCACCAGCTTGCCAATTTGCGCATCCACTGATCGCCAAGTGGCACATCCTCCTCATGCATAGAGAAATGTCTAAGGAACTTCCCGTGCGCAGGAAGGTCAAAAACCTTCATGCAGACATCAAGGCTTGATCGCAGGACCTATTGTTCCTGAGTCCAACATGCTATCCGTTGCGCTACAGTTCTGTTTTCTTGCTTGGACTTGCACCATGAACAACGCTTGGGGAACTTACTCCAAGGGAGCAGTGCATGCCCAGCCTGTCCGTGAATCCATAACATTGGTCATGGGGCAGAAAAGAACAACAATATCTCCCTTACACCTCAGGCCATCTGCTGTGGTGATTTTCTTCCGCATGAACCTGTATCTCTATGTTGTGTTTGTGCACGTCAGCTGTCTTGGTCTTTAGTTCCCATCTCTTGCATCTACCATGCCAACTCCTCGAGCACCTACAACTTGCAAGTTGCTGTCTAGCAGCTTTGTCAAAAAGTCCACAAGCATTTTCTTGGTTGCGACGTGCTCCAGTTCCACAACATCCTTTGCGACAAGGTCACGTGACTAGTGGTACCAAATGTGGATGTGACTTATACGCCGCGAGATCATGTCATCTTCTGCCATAGGGATGGTACTTTGGTTGTTGATGCGGATGATCGTTGCTTCCTCTTGTGTGCCTTGATCTCATCAGGGAAACTGCAGAGCCACTGTGTTTCCTTACACACTTTGGAGAGTGCAATGTACTCCATCTCAGTAGTAAAATGCGAGACGCAGTCCTGCTTCCTGCTTGTCCATGAGGCCGTACCACCATTGAGAAGGCACACAAAGCCTAAGGTGGGCCTCCTGTCGTCAATGCACCCTCCCCAGTCCGTGTCACAGTAGCATGTCAGTCGCAACGAGTCTGATCCTTCCAGACCTCTAAACCGAAGTCCAATGTGCACAGTCTTCTTGAGGTAGCAAAACTTCTGCTTCACGGCTTGCCAATGTTCTGGCCCAGGGTTGGCCAAAAACCTGCTCACATGGCCCACTGCATAAGCGATGTCAGGTCGCGTCCCCATCATCGCATACATGAGGCTACCAACGGCAGACTGGTACGGAATGTTTTGCATCTCCCGCCGGTCTACCTCATTGCTTGGTGACATGGAGGAGGAGAGCTTGCCGTCGGAGGGCATGGGCATGCTGACGGGTTTGCAGTCCTCCATGTTGTAGAGCTTAAAGACTTCCATGATGTACTTGGTCTGGTTGAGCTTGATGGTGCCTGCCTTACGGTTGCGGTGAATGGCAATCCTAAGGTAGTACTAAGGAGGACCCATGTCTTTCATTTTGAACTTGCTACTTTGCTGCTTCTTGAGGTCCGCTAGGGCCGCTTCAGTGGAAGAGAACATGATGAAGTCATAGACATACAATGCCGCAAGCAGCAAGCCATGCTCATCCTCCCGCACATAGACACTAGGGTCGTTCTTGTAGTACGTGAAGGAGAGCCCAGTCATGTAGCTGTCCATTTCCTTGTACCAGATCCGGGGGGCCTGTTTTAGGCTGTACAATGCCTTCACCAGCTTGCACACTCTACCCTGAGGTGCTTGGACACCTTCCGGTACCTCCATGAGCACCTCCTTGTCGAGCTTCCCGTAAAGGAACGCTATCTTCATATCCATCTGGTGGATCTCAAGGCCTTTGGTGGCAACGACAGCGAGCAGGGACCTGATGGAGGCAAACGTGATGACCGGTGCAAAGGTCTCATCGTACTTAGACCCTGCACGATGAGAAAATTCCTTTGCCACGATCCTCGTCTTCTAGTTGTCGATGCTATCATCTTTCTTCCACTTCAGCATGAGCACCCACTTTGAGCCCACCACGCGAGGGTTAGCAGGTCTTTCCACTAGAACCCACATGCCATTTTCTTTGATGGACGCGAGCTCACTGTCCACGGCCTCCTTCCACATGGCCCCATCGGGCCTTGCTAGTGCCTCAGCCACAGTGAGTGGCTCTCCATGCGCCAAACAAGACCAGCTCAGTCCAGTCCAGCTTCCGGTGTCGGTGTTGTACTTTGCAGTCTGTTTTCTCTGCCGTGTGCTGCTACGCTACATTACTGGTGGATTTTTGCTTTGCTCTTGCTCATGTGCTGCTGGCTACCCTAAAGTTAGCTTTTCCTCTTGTGAAGAGCCACTGGCCTCCGAGTTGGTCACAGAGGCCTCGTGTTGACATGGTGTGCGCCTTGCCATGAGTGCCGTTGATCGTACTCCCTGGTTTAACCACCAAAGAGTGGTCCAACACCTGATCTGATTTGGATTCCTTGGATTTTTCCATGCAAGACCGAGCTTTGAATCGCTTGATCTGAGTGATTATTCATAAGGTAGCCTAGCCCGAAAAACGGGTGTTGGGTGGGTGGAATCTGGTACCCGCCATGGGTGGCGGGATAGTCCACCGCCAGGGATCCGAGTTCATTCCTAATGGCCTCCACATGCAGCAGGGGCATGAATGAGATGACCATAAGGACCTCCTTGACCAGGATAAACTTCTCGTTGACTTCTGGGCGAAGAAAGGCGTTTCGCCGGGTCATCGTTGAAGCGCCTCCCGTTGCCTAGAGTCCAAGGCCAGGTGGGCGGCTCCACCAAAGGTTACTTTGACGGCCGTAGCAGGGGCTCTATTGCTTCGTTTTGGGCGTGCTTGGATGCGTTGAAAAGCTTAGATCACAGGCTAAAAGGACCTGATGTAATCTCACTATGCTACTAAACAAAAGTGTGTTTCGACTCAGATGTACTGAATACAACGTGTTCTGCCCACTCACATTCGTGATCCTTGTTCTCCACACTCTTCACCATTGTTGTCCATTGACTGCCCAAACCTTGGTAGCGTGTATCACTGACAGCTAGGCATCCTTGAGGGTGCCTCCACACCCACGAGTTCCAACAAAAGGGTTATGGGCCCACATGCCTAGACGGACCCCAGCTCTTCAAATTCTACGCTACCACCGCGCGCCATGGCAATGACAGAGCAAGAGAGCATCGGCGCCGTCTCCAAGTTTGATGGAAACGGCTTCCCCTTGTGGAGGTGGAAGTTTGAGGTCTAACTTGATGACAAGGGCCTGCTTGAGCTGGTCAACAGTGAAGAGACCGTGCCTCCGGATAACGCGGCGCCGGAGGAAGTGGACAAGTACAAGAAGCGCAACAAGAAGGCGCTTGCATTGTTGGTGTTAGCGCTAGCTCCGCCGTAACGCGCACTGATTCAAGGATGCACGGTGGCTGCAGTGGCCTATAAGAAACTCTGCACCATCTATCAGTCCACCAACCTTGCGAACCAGCTGTTTGTCTTCAAGAGGCTCGTCACCCTCTGAGCCAACGAAGGCGACGATATCATGGAGATACTATAGTAGATTGAGTCCGTCACTGCTGAGTACGTAGCCAGCGGATGGAAGGTCGATCTTGAGCTGCAAGCCATGATCCTCCTCTTGGCCTTGCCGGACAGTTGGAGTCCCATGATCACCATCGTAGGCAGTTGATCCACCGATGAGCTGAAATGCGCAAAGGTGGCTGAGTATATCCGCAATGAATGGATGCGGCGGGGTGGGAGAGAGAGCGGGGCAACATCAAGTTCCGCATATGTCATTCACCCTCAAAGTGGAGGGGGAGGCAAGAAGGGGAAGGGTGCCAAGCAGGGCACCAAGAAAGGTGACAACAAGGGGGAGTGCTAGAACTGTGGCAAACAGGGCCACTATGCACGCAACTGCCCCAACAGGAAGTCAGACCGGCCCGGGAAGGGCGGGAAGAAGGACACCCAAGCCATGATGGCCAGGGAATCTACCGACTTGACAGATCCGGAAGTCACGGTGATGGATTTCGGATCAAGCTGCCACACACAATGCAACCAGGCGGCGTTCGTCACCTACGGTGCCACCGAGCGGCACATGACAGTGGCCAATTACAAAGCGGAGTTGGCCACGGGCAAAGGTAATGTTTGCACCGAGTCTATGGGGAACGGGAAAGTCATTCCGTGCACCAATTATGACGTGATCCACATGCCCAACTTTGGGGCAAATCTGCTGTCAGTGAGCCGCCTTACTGACAAGGGGCTCAAGGTACTCTTCAACAAGAAGGAGGCCATCATCCGAAAGGAGGGAGATGGCGAGGTGATTGCGTCTGACAAGAGGGAGGAGGACCTGTACCTTCTTCGTACCAAGGTTCTTGCGGATGCAGTGAGGAGTGATGCAATCAACCTTGTGATGAAGGATGCAAGAAATCTGGACCTATGGCATCGCGGCCTATGTCACATCGCTCCCTCAACTGTAAGGGACATGGCAAAGAAAGAAGTGGTGCGAGCTCTTGAGGTCAAGGGCCTTGATACAGCTAAGAATTCCGTGTGTGAGCCATGTCTGGTGGGCAAGGCGACACGGCAGTTTTTTGATGGGAAAGGGACGCGTGCATAGGCGAAGATGGAGGTGGTCCACACAGATTTGTGTGGACCGTTCGAGCCCTCCATTGGTGGGGCGCGCTACTTTGTCACCTTCATCAACGACCACAGCCGCGACCTCTACCTCTATATCATGAAGAGGAAGAGCAATGTCTTTTCATGCATGTAGGAATTGGTTGCGGTTGTGGAGCGGCAAACGGAGTTGAAGGTGAAGGCGTTCCGGAGCCACAACGGTGGCGAGTACAAGGGCTGCTAGGCATGGATGTAGAGCAAGGGGATCACGTTGCAAAAAACTATGCCACACTCTCCACCGCAGAACGGCGTCACCGAGAGGGCAAACCGCACCATCCTCAACATGGTCCAGTCCATGTTGAGTGATGCCGGCCTCACGCAGTAGTACTGGGGCAAGGCGGCACGGACTGTGGCGTACATCATGAACCTGACACCGACGAAGCCGCTAAAGGATGCGGAGTCCAAGGTGTGGAAGACGCCACAAGAAGTGTGGAGTGGGAGGAAGCCAACTGTGGCACACCTTTGCACTTTTGGTTGTATTGCACATGCTATTGTACAGGCACGGGAGGGGCGGGGCAAGCTGGACCCACAGACTTGCCGGTGCATCTTTGCTGGTCACCAGAGCGGGAACAAGGCGTACTTGCTCTTCGACCCGCGGAGGTAGCAGATCGTGAAGAGTCACGACGTCATGTTTGACAAAGACAGCCATTGGACGGACAAAGACGCGGGTCTCTCCAAGAGGGGGGAAGTGGCTGCCACTCCTTAGGGGGGAGACGCTGGAGAACGCAAAAGAGGGTGACGTCCCATCCGCTCTAGCTAGTGAGAACCATCCGGGCGATGTTGGAGCGGCTGATTTGCATTCAGCCCCGTCGGACGATGAGTGCAAAGCGCCGGCAGCAGTGGATCTGAACGAGGAGGCGGGGAGTGAGCCCGCATCTCCACATTCCCCGACAGAGGGGGAGCGGGCCTGCAGTGCAAGTGGCGCCGTGAGAGGGCAGCAGAAGCAATAGCAGCGGCAGTTGCAGCAGCAGCCTCAACAACAGCAGCCCTGGAAAACTGGACGCGCAAGGAGGACAGCAAAACGGTACGACGACGCGCAGGGCACCTAGACAAGGTTTGCTCGAGCGTTCTTTGCGCAAGAGGAGCCCGAGACCATCAAGGAGGCATTGCAGGAGAAGGATGGGGCTGAGTGGGAGGGAACCATAAAATGTAAGCTCGCCTCCCACGAAGAGAACGGTACTTGGCCGCTGATTGATAAGCCAGAAGGCGCGAAAATCATTGGCTCCAAGTGGATCTTCAAGAACAATCTCACCAAGGAGGGGAAGGTGGAGCGGTACAAGGCGCGGCTGGTTGCGAAGGGATACACTTAGACAAAAGGAGAATACTACGATGAAACCTTCACGCCAGTGGCAATGTTTGCCTCCATTTGCTCCATCCTCTCGGTGGCGGCGGCGCGCGACTACGAAGTCTACCAAATGGATGTGAAAACCGCATTCCTTAACGGTGACCTGGACAAGGATGTCTACATGGAGGTGCCAGAAGGGGTGGACGCGCCGCCGGGGAAGGTGTCCTGGCTTCGCAAGGTGCTCTACGGGCTCAAGCAAGCGCCACTCATGTGGTACCTGAAAATGGACGGCTTCATGGCCGAGCTTGGCTTCAAGCGCTGCGAGGCGGATCACGACGTGTATGTGCAAAAGCAGCCGGGATAGCACCAGACTATGGTCCTCTACGTGGATGACCCTATCCTCGTGTCATCGGCCATGGAGGAGTTGGTGAACCTGAAGCTGGAGCTGGGCGGTCGGTTAAAAATGAACGACATGGGCAAGCTCAAGTACTACCCCGGCGTCGCCATCAAGAGGGACCGCGAAGCACGCACGCTGGAGATGGGGCAGGCAAAGTATGTGCAAGAGGTGCTCCGTTGCTACAACAAGGAGGAGTGCAATCCCATCGGCACACCCATGACCACCACATGTGAGTTGAGCTCGAGCATGGGCCCGAGCACGGACGAGGAGAAAGTGGAGATGGCAGGTGTGCCACACCAGTCCGCGGTGGGGAGCATCATGTATGCCATGGTGGCAACGCGGCCCGACCTAGCCTTCGCGGAGGGCCAAGTCAGCCGCTATGCTACTGACCCCGGGCCGTTGCATTGGCAAGCGGTGAAGCGGGATCCTCTGTTATCTCAAGGCGACAAAACAGTTGCGGCTTGTGTTTGGAGGGGGAGCGCGTGATGACTCCCTTGAGTTGGGTGGTTACTTTGATGCCAACTGCGCTAGTGATGTGGATGACAAAAAATCAATGTCAGGGTATGTGTTTGTGCTCGGTGATGCAGCAGTTTCATGGGAAAGCAGGAAGCAAGACTGTGTTGCACTGTCCAGCTCCGAAGTGGAGTACATCGCGCTCGCGGAAGCCGCAAAGGAGATGGTGTGGCTGCGTTGGCTGTGAAAGAAGATCGGCCTGCCGCAAAGGAACCCGACGATGCTCAACGTTGAAAACATGAGTGCCATCAGCCTGACCCAGAATCCGGTGCTGCACAGGAGGATCAACCACATCGAGATCCGGCATCACTACGCGCGGGACTTGGTGGTGAAGGGAGATGCGGCTATTGTGCATTGTGGCACTAAGCGCATACTTGCCGATGCCATGATCAGGGTATAGCCCAAGAAGAGGTACAAAGCAAGCTGCATGGAGCTTGGACTGCGCTGTGAGGTTTAAAAATGCTACAGGTTCCAAGGACAGGGCATCAAGGCTTTGGTGCAAGGGGGAGATTGTTGATAGGGTATGCCCCTTGCCATGAGTGCCGTTGATCGTACTCACTGGTTCGACCACTGAGGAGTGGTTGCACACCTGATCTGAATTTAGATTTGGATTCCTTGGACTTTTCTATGCAAGACCGAGCTTTGAATTGCTCGATTTGAGTGAGTATTGAGAAAGTCAGCCTAGCCCGAAAAATGGGTGTTGGGTGGGTGCAATCTGGTACCCGCCATGGGTGGTGGGATATTCCACCGCCAGGGATCCGAGTTCATTCCTAATGGCCTCCAAATGCACCAGGGGCATGAATAAGGTGACCATAAGGACCTCCTTGACCAGGATGAACTTCTTGTTGACTTCTGGGCAAAGAAAGGTGCATCGACGGGTCATTGTCGAAGCGCCTCCCGTTGCCTAGAGTGTAAGGCCAGGTGGGCGGCTCCACCAAGGGTTACTTCGACGGCCGTAGCAGGGGCTCTACTGCTCCGTTTTGGGCGTGCTTGGATGTGTTGGAAAGAGATCACAGGCGATAAGGAACTGATGCAATCTCACAATGCTAAGTGACAAAAACGTGTATTGATTCAGATCTACTGAATGCGACGTGTTGTACCTACTCACATCCGTGATCCTTGTGCTCCACTCTCTTCACCATTGCTATCCATTGGCTGCCCAAACCTTGGTAGCATGTATCACTGAGAGCTAGGCATCCTTGAGGGTGCCTCCACAGCCACTAGAGCCAACACCTTGGAATTCTCAAACCGTGTGTTGGAGCCCGCCGCTGCATTAGCCTGTCCAGCCGCTCTCCCAGCCACACGACTCTTCTTCACGGCTTGCCGCACTGGCACCACTTGCCAGTTTTTGGGAGCTTGATCTCCTACCTCGAGTAGCACTAACCCCTCTCCCTGTTTTGGAGCTTGCGTGGGATCAAGCATCTCTTTTTTGTCTTGTTTCCTCTTGTCAAAAGCTACGTCCCGGCCGGTGATGAGTCTTCTTCTTGCCAGGTCCCACAAGCGGTAGGTCTTGTGGGCCTTCTCATAGCCCACCATAATGCACTTTCAACCTCTTGCATCCAGCTTGCAGGTACCCTCACCCGCCTGGAACTTTGCTCAGGCGGTGCAGGTGTGATGCGTCAGGCTTCTTTCCTGATAATACTTCTTGTGGCGTCCTTTGTTGATTCCCCTTTTTCTTTCCATGCCTGCCCAGAGTAGCCACAGTGGTGAGGTTGACAAGATAGCATGTTGTTCTTGCCGCTTCTGCCCACAACTGTGGTGGAAGTTTTGCATCAAAGAGTATGCTATGCACCATGCCGAGGATGGCCATCCGTTCGGCCAAACCATTGCTTTGCAGCGTGTAGGGCGTTGTGAGCTGGTGCTTGATCCCATGTTGCCGCAACCAGCCCTTGCATGCCTCATACTCTCCGCTGTTGTCACTTTGTATTGCTTTGACTTTCTTTCCAGTCTGTCTCTCCACCATGGCGACAAACTCCTGCAACATTTATGTGACCTCGCCCTTGGTTTTGAGGAAGAAGATCCACACCTTCCGACTATGGCTGTCGATGAAGGTCAGAATATTCTCGCTACCCCTGTTTGATGCTGTACAACGGGGTCCGTACACGCCGGTGTGAATCAGATCAAAGGCTGATTTTGCATGGCGATTGTTACACTCAAAGTGCATTCGCTTGGCCTTGCCTTGGAGGCAAGGTTCACACAGGCTGCCACACCGAACCACATCCTTCTTACACCCATCGATGCCGCGGACCAGTTGTTGTTGCTAGATGACTTGGAGCGAGCTGTTTGCAACGTGCCCAAAGCGTCTATGCCACGGGTCAGCATCTTCTTCCCTTGCAAAAGAAGATACTTCTTGAGTTTCAGTAGGTGTGCTCTCTTGCTTTGGTGCCAAGATCACTGCCTCTGCCGCACCCGCATGACCCTCGTCTTCCGAGCTCTTTGTTGCGACTGTCTATAATACATAGAGCCCGTCAACCAGTGGGCCCTGTGCCACGAGATCTTTGTTGGCGTAGAATACCTTGATGTCCTCATTCTTGGCGATGAAAGCCTTCTTCTGCGTGAACACCGCAGGAGAAGGCTGTCGTTGTCCGTGATTCTTGACACGGACAAGAGGTTTGCCGCAAAGGAGGGCATGTAGACTACGTCACGTAGTCGCAGATCCTTCTCCACACCATTAAGATTGATGGTCACCAGCTTGTCTCCAACACCGTTTCCGTTCAGAATGCTGCCGTTTGCACATCTGAACCGTTGATCATTGGGGGCGATGGAGATGAATCCAGCCTTGTCATCACTAGAGTGGTGATCAGTGCTGGAGTCGAGCCCAAAGGCTACTGGCCTGAGCAGCACCGCTCCCTTTGTTGGAGGCTTGCTTTGCGCCATCATGTTGGTGGCTTCTTTTCCACCTTTTTTCTGCATTTTCTCCCACCGCTTATGCCGTCTTCCTTCTTTGGCGACCTGCACTCTCTTGCCCAGTGCCCAGGTTTGCCGCAGTTGCGGTAGTTTCTCTGTCACTTGGGGGCCTTGCCACCATTGTTGCCTCTGCTGCCACCGCTTCCGCTGTCGCCTTTCAGACCAGAGGCTGACCCTTTGCTCCCGCGGCCACCGTAGTGTGCAGCATAGGCTGAGAAGTTAGTCTCACCTCCGCTGCGGTGCATGGCCTTGTTTCGCACGTATTCGGACACTGCCGTGTACGTCCGGTCATCTTCCTTCTAACCGCCCATGAAGGTGATTATTGGGCTCCAGCTCTCCGGTAGCGCCATGAGGAGGAGCATGGCTTGCATGTTTGTATCAAGGTCCTAGTTCATGTGGCGAGCATCACCAAGAAGTCCTTCAAACTCCTGTAAGAAGTCAGGGATGGACTCTCCCTCATTCACCCGCATGCTAATCAGCCGTTGTAGGATGAATAATCTGTTCATGAGGGAGGTGGATTCATGCACACGCTTGAGCTTGACATAAGCATCCAAATCAAGTTTGAACCCCGCGATGACGGGAACATGCTTATTGGCTATTGTGTTGCTGAGGAGTGACATGACAATTTCATGTTGATCCATCCATGCCTCATGCTTGGGTGTACCCTCCGTAGGAACCTGCTCCTCTCCCTTCAATAGCTTGATGAAGCCGCGCACATTCATGGCCAGCTCAAAGTGCCATCTCCAAAGGGGGAAGTCAATCCCCTCAAAGATGCGGATTCTTCTCAAGGGCCCGAGACCTTGCAGCAGTGAGGTAGCACTCACAGTTGCTCTGGTGGTCTGCCCTGTGGTAGCCACTATTGAGTTTGAGGAGTGCCATGCAGCAGCCCCCATTGCTCCCGATAGGTCAACCATTTTGGTTGCCCTTTTTTTGCTTTCTACATCTTTGCTACATTGAAGCCGATGTAGGCTGATGTTAGCTGGTCTCCACTACCGGATTCAAGGTGCAAATCCCTTGTTTACCCCTCCGGCCGATGTTCACCCGCACACAGAGAAGACAACTCACACTAACACACCCAGGGTCTTGCCTCCAAGGGCAGAGCTTGTTCTGGTTGGGACCAAAGGGTCGTGCCTACAAGGGCAAAGCTTGTCATTGGTCTTTGTGTGCTGGTTGCAAGCCCAGCCGTTGGAGCTGATGAAGCAGATGGAGCTTATGGAGCCTATGGAGCTGACGTCCGCACATGGAGAGAGGGTACCAAAGTTGAGCAAAGCGTGCCTTACAACCGGTCACTATGGGCCCATGTCCCTTTGCCAACTGGCCTGAGGCAAACAGACTAGAAAACAGGGCCAACACAATAGTACCTACCGTCTTCTCTTAGCACTTAAGCTAGGAGAAGATATCACCCTCAGGATCACGGTTCCACATTGAGCAGGTCTTAGGTAATCGCTTGCTACCAACTGTTTCCACTAAAGACTTGGTCACTTTAGCGCGAGATGCTAGTCAAAGACTAACTCCTGGGGCTTAGTCCAACCAGTGTCTTCCTTATACTGTTCCTTTGTTGGTCAAATCTGTGAGGAGCATCTAAGGCCAGATGGTGTAATTTGAATGAGGTATGAGCCTGGTACATATAGTCCTAGGCTGTGTGTGTAAGGTGTGTGTGCAGTGGCACTTTTGGGGTGGTTACTCCAAACCACCTCACTCGCTTGCCAATTGGCACATCCAATGACCACCAACTGGTGTTGGCTCTAGTGGGTGTAGAGGCACCCTCAAGGATGCCTAGCTCTCAGTGGTTCACGCTACCAGTGTTTGGGCAGCCAATAGACACCAATGGTGAAGAGTGTGGAGCACAAGGATCACGGATGTGAGTGGGCAGAACACGTTGCATTCAGTTGATCTGAATCAAAACACGTTTTTGTTCCTTATCATAGTTAGTTTGCATCATATTCTTATAGCCTGTGATGTTAGCTTTCCAACGTATCCAAGCACGCCCAAATCGGAGCAGTAGAGTCCCTGCTACGGCCGTCGAAGTAACCCTTCGTGGAACGGAGCCGCCTACCATGTCCGTGAACGGGAGTGACGGGAGGCGCTTCGATGGTGGCCTGTCAAAGCGCCCTTCCTGTCATCCCAACGTGGGGAGGGGCTCACCATGGTCCAGGGGACCATCCACATTTATTCCTTCATGGCCCATGTGCCTTTGGAGCCCATTGGAGATGAACTAGGATCACTGGGGGTGGATTATCCCGCAACCTATGGCGGGTACCAGATTCCACACGCCCAACACCCGATTTTCGGGCTAAGCTAACTTTCTGAATACTCACTCAAATCGAGCAATTCAAAGCTCAATCCTGCATGGAAAAATCCAAGCAATTCAAATCTAAAGTTGGATCAGGTGTGCGACTTCTCCGCAGTTGTTGAACCAGGGAGTACAATCAACGGCAGTCATGGCAAGGGACACACCACGTCAACAATTTCCCCCTTGCACCGCAGCCTTGATGCCCTGTCCTTAAAGCCTGTAGCATTTTAAACTTCAAAGCGCAGACCAAGCTCCACCAAGCTTGCGTTCTTCCTGTCCTAGGGCTGTGCCTTGGTCATGGCATCGGCGAGCATGCGCTTAGTGCCACAATGCACAATAGCTGCATCTCCCTTTGCTACCAAGTCCCGCGCGTAGTGATGCCGGATCTCGATGTGCTTGGTTCTTCTGTGCATCACTGGGTTCTGGGTGAGGTTGATGGCACTCATGTTGTCAACGTTGAGTACCTTGGACGTCCTTTGCGGCACGCTATCTCCATTAACAGCCGACGCAGCCACACTGCCTCCATTGCGGCTTCCGCGAGCGCGATGTACTCCGCTTCGGTGCTGGACAGCGCCACGCAGTCCTGCTTCCTGCTTGCCCATGAAACTGCTGTACCACCAAGCACAAACATGTACCCCGACGTTGATTTTCTGTCATCCACATCACCAGCCCAGTCGGCATCCGAGTAGCCGACCAACTCAAGAGAGTCATCACGCGCTCCCCCTCCAAACACGACTCACAATTGTTTTGTCGCCTTGAGATAGCGGAGGATCCGCTTCACCGCTTGCCAATACAACGGCCCAGGGTGAGCAACGTAGCGGCTCACTTGGCCCTTTGCAAAGGCAAGGTCGGGCCGTGTCGCCACCATGGCGTACATGATGCTCCCCATTGCGGACTGGTATGGCACACCTGCCATCTCCTCCTTCTCCTCGTCCATGCTCGGGCCCATGCTTGAGCTCAGCTCACACGTGGGGGTCATGGGTGTGCCGATGGGGTTGCACTCCTCCATGTTGTAGCGGCAGAGCACCTCTTGCACGTACTTTGCCTGCCCCATCTCTAGCGTGCATTCTTTGCAGTCCCTCTTGATGGCGACGCCGAGGTAGTACTCGAGCTCGCCCATTTCGGTCATTTTGAACCGATCGCCCAGATGCCGCTTCAGGTTCACGAACTCCTCCATGTCCGATGACACGAGGATGAGGTCATCCACGTAGAGGACCAGGATGTGGTGCAAGCCCGGCTGCTTTCACATGTACACGCTAAATGCCTCGCACCGCTTGAAGCAAAGCTCGGCCATGAAGCCGTCCATTTTCAGGGACCACATTAGTGGCGCTTGCTTCAGTCCATAGAGCGCCTTGCGAGGCTGGAACACCTTCTCTGGCGGCGCGTCCATCCCCTCCAGCACCTCCATAAGGACCTCCTTGTCCAGGTCGCTGTTGAGAAACGCGGTTTTCATGTCCATTTGGTGGACTTCGTAGTCACGCGCTGCCGCCACCGAGAGGATGGAACGGATGGAGGCAAACTTCGGCACCGGCGTGAAGGTTTCATCGTAGTGTTCACCTTTTCGCTGAGCGTACCCCTTTGCTATGAGCCGCGCCTTGTACCGATCCACCTTCTCTTTTTGGTGAGCGTCTTCTTGAAGATCCACTTGGAGCCGATGATTTTTGCACCCTCCGGTCTGTCAATCAGCTGCCAAGTGCCGTTCTCTTCGTGGGAGGCAAGCTCAGATTTTATGGCTCCCTCCCACTCAGCCCCATCCTTCTGTTGCAACGCCTTCTTGACGGTTCCGGGCTCCTCTTGCACAAAGAACGCTCGAGCAAACCCTGTCCATGTGCCGTGTGCGGCATCGTACTGTTTTGCCGTCCTTCTTGCGTGTTCGATTCTCCGGGGCTGCTGCTATTGGGGCTGCTGCTGCTGTTGCCGCTGCTGTTCCTGCTACTGCTGCTGCCCTCTCGCGGCGCCACTTGCACCGCTGACCTGCTCTTCCTCTCTCGGGGACCGTGGAGATGCGGGCTCATTCCCCGCCTCCTGGTTCAGCTCCACTGCTATAGGCGCTTCGGACTCATTGTCTGACTCGGCTGAATGCAAATCAGCCACTCTCCCATCCACCGGATGGTTATCACCGGTTTGAGCCGATGGGACGTCACCCTCTTTTGTGTCCTCCAGCATCTCCCCCTCGAGGAGTGGCAGCCACTCTACCCGCTTGGAGAGACGTGCATCCTTGTCTGTCCAACGACTCTCCTCGTCAAACGTGACGTCGTGACTCTTCACGATCTGCTGCCTCCGCGGGTCGAAGAGCCGGTATGCTTTGCTCCCACTCTCGTACCTGACGAAGATGCACCGACGAGTCCACGGGTCCAACTTGCCCCGCCCCTCTCGTGCCTGCACAACAGCATGTGCAACACAACCAAAAGTGCAGAGATGTGCCACAGTTGGTTTCCTCGTGGTCCACACTTCTTGTGGCGTCTTCCACACCTTGGACTCCGCGTCCTTTATCGACTTCGTCGACGTCAGGTTCATGATG
The DNA here is from genome assembly GCA_023375785.1 of Penium margaritaceum. Classification (NCBI taxonomy): domain Eukaryota; kingdom Viridiplantae; phylum Streptophyta; class Zygnematophyceae; order Desmidiales; family Peniaceae; genus Penium; species Penium margaritaceum. The sequence continues at coordinate 246,248 of SZWC01001099.1, read as the reverse complement.
TATGCCGCTGTCTGTGCTGCCTTGCCCCAGTACCGCTATGCGAGGCCGGCATCGCTAAACATGGACCGGACCATGTTGACAATGGTGCTGTTCGCCCTTTTGGCAATGCCGTTCTGCTGCGGAGAGTGCGGTGTAGTTTTCTGCCACGCGATCCCCTTGCTCTTCATCCATGCCGAGCAGCCCTTGTACTCGCCGCCATTGTGGCTCCGGAACGCCTTCACCTTCAAGCCTGTTTGCCGCTCCACTGCCGCCACAAACTCTTGCATACAAGTCAGGACATCATTCTTTCTCTTGATGATGTAGAGGTAGAGCTTGCGGCTGTGATCATCGATGAAGGTAACAAAGTAGTGAGCGCCCGCGATGGAGCTCTCAAATGGTCCACACACGTCAGTGTGGACCAACTCCAGCTTCGCCGATGCACACGTCCCTTTGCCATCAAACGGCTACCGTGTCGCCTTGCCCACCACGCATGGCTGGCACATAGCATTTCTAGCTGCATCGAGGCCCTTGACCTCAAGGTCCCGGACCACTTCCTCCTTTGCCATGTCCCTTATAGTTGAGGGAGCGATGTGACATAGGCGGCGGTGCCATAGGTCCAGATTTCCATCATCCTTTGTCACGAGGTTGACAGCGTCAGTCCTTACCGCATCGGCAAGGACCTTGGTGCGAAGAAGGTACAGGTCCTCCTCCCTCTTGCCACATGCAATCACCTCGCCATCGCCCTCCTTCCGGATGATGGCCTCCTTCTTGTTGAAGAGTACCTCAAGCCCCTTGTTGGTAAGGCAGCTCACTGACAGCACGTTTACCCCAAAGTTGGGCATGTGGAGAACGTCGTAAATGGTGCACGGAATGACTTTCCCGTTCACCACCAACTCAATGCGAACATTGCCTTCGCCCGCGGCCAACTCTGTTTTGCCGTTGGCCACTGTCATGCGCCGCTCGGTAGCGCCGTAGGTGACGAACGCCGCCCGGATGCATTGTGTATGGCGGCCTGATCCGGAGTCGATCACAGTGACTTCCGGATCCGTCAAGTCGGTAGACTCCCTGGCCATCATGGCTTGGGTGTCCTTCTTCCCCCCCTTCCTGGGTTGGTCCGACTTCTTGTTGGAGCAGTTGCGTGCATAGTGGCCCTATTTGCCATAGTTGTAGCACCCCCCCTTGTTGTTGCCTTTCTTGGTGCCCTACTTAGTACCCTTCCCCTTCTTGCCTCCCCCTGCACCTTGAGGGCGGACGCCAGAGGCGGAATTTGACGTTGCCCCGCTCTCTCTCCCACCACGCCGCATCCATTCGTTGCGGACGTACTCAGCCACCCTCGGGTAGTTCAGCTTATTGTCGGACCAGCCGCCTACGACGGTGATAATGGGACTCCAACTGTCTGGCAAGGCCAGAAGGAGGATCATAGCTTGAAGCTGAGGATCGACCTCCCCTCCAGTGGCTACAAACTCGGCAGTAAGGGATTCAATCTACTGCAGGATCTCCATAATGTCGTCGCCTTGATTGGCTCGGAGGTTTACGAGCCTCTTGAAGACGAAGAGCTGGTTAGCAAGGTTGGTGGTCTGGTAGATGGTGCAGAGTTTCTTCCAGGCATCAGCGGCCTCCGTGCATCTTTGAATCAGTGCGCGCTGTGGCCAAGCAAGCGCTAACACTAACAATGCAAGCGCCTTCTTGTTGCGCTTCTTGTACTTGTCCAGTTCCTTCGGTGTCGTGGTATCCGGAGGCGCGGTCTCTTTACCATTGACCAGCTCAAGCAGGCCCTTGTCATCAAGGTAGACCTCAAACTGCGACCTCCACAAAGGGAAGCCGTTCCCATCAAACTTCGAGACGGCGCCAATGCTCTCTTGCTCGGTCGTTGCCATGGCGCGCGGTGGTAGCGTGAAGCTTGAAGAGCTACGGTCCGTCTAGGCACGTGGGTCCATAACCCTTTGTTGGTTCTAGTGGGTGTAGAGGCACCCTCAAGGATGCCTAGCTCTCATTGGTTCATGCTACCAGTGTTTGGGCAGCCAATAGACACCAATGATAAAGAGTGTGGAGCACAAGGATCACGGATGTGAGTGGGCAGAACACGTCGCATTCAGTAGATCTGAATCGAAACACATTTTTGTTCCTTAGCATAGTAAGTTCACATCAAATTTGTATAGCCTGTGATCTTAGCTTTCCAACGCATCCAAGCATGCCCAAAACAGAGCAGTAGAGCCCCTGCTACGGCCGTCAAAGTAACCCTTGGTGGAATCGAGCCGCCCACAATGTCCATGAACGGGAGGGACGGTAGGCGCTTCGACGGTGGCATGTCGAAGCGCCCTTCCTGTCCTCCCAACGTAGGGAGGGGCTCACCTTGGTCCAGGGGACCATCCACATTCATTCCTTCATGGCCCATGTGCCTTTGGAGCCCATTGGAGACGAACTAGGATCACTGGGGTTGGATTATCCCGCCACCTATGGCGGGTACCAGATTCCACATGCCCAACACCCGATTTTTGGGCTAGGCTAACTTTCTAAATACTCACTCAAATTGAGCAACTCAGAGCTCGATCCTGCATGGAAAAATCCAAGGAATCCAAATATAAAGTGACATCAGGTGTTCGACCACTCCTTAGTGGTCGAACCAGGGATTACAATCAACGGCACTCATGACAAGGGGCACACTACGTCAACAAGTGGCACATTCTCCCCATGCATGGAGAGATGTCTAACAAACTTCGAATGTGCAGGAAGGTCAAAAACTTCCCTGCGCATTTTTGAATGGTATGCACCTTGTCTAGTGGCTGGCTGGCTGGTTACACAGAAAGACAAAGCATGCACTAATCTACGGAGTAAGTCCCCTTGATCTGTTCTAAGATAGGTCAGGAACCAGTGCCCATAATTGGTATGTCCCCTGGACATCATCATAGGAAACACAAATTTGTGGCCTAGTTGGGACAGGCACCGGAGCTCATGGGCCGCGAGCTCAAACTTCGCGACGGCCGTATGTCTCTTTGTGGCCCAAAATGGGACAGGAAGCTTCTAGGAAGCTTACTAGAGCCTGGCTTGAGGATGACACTTGGCGGTCTTGGGACAGGCCAAGTAGGCCTGTAGGCTGAGGTCGGTTCCTGTAGAGCCACTATGAGAAGAAGTATTAGCAATGCTCTGCAAGTATGAAAGCGTGTGCTCTACATGGATCCATTTACAACTCTTGCCTTTAAGACTCGTCATGGAGTGTCCAACCAAGCGTAGATACAAAACACCTTCATGCAGACTTTGTGAGGTTGCAAACCGAACAAACCTAATGTGTGGATCCCTCGTTTGAGGGTGATATGTTATCTTGGTTCAAATACCAAGAGCGGTTGGTGACCTCCCATGGCGGGACCCGTTTTCTAGACCGTTTCTATCCGGTGCATTGACAAAGGGTTATGGGCCCACACGTCAGGTTCTAAGGCACGCTTCCAAGACTGACTCATTTGTGGTCTTGCAGGGCGCATAGGTACAAGAGGTACACCAAGATTGGAAGGCTCCAATCTCCTCCATTGGCTCCATTGGCTTCTTCAGGTAGGGTGCGCGTACATGTCGGACTTGGAGACAAGGAATAGCTCTGTCCATGCTAGAAAAGACCCTCAAGCCCCAACGGGATAACGCTCTACCCCTTTAGAAGGTGGTACGACCCCAAGTCTGTTTTCCCACGACGGCACCATCGCCTTAGGCGCTTATCGGCAGGAGGGGTATGCAACGGAACCAACTACACCTTTCACAACGGTCGCAATCAGCAACCTATCAGCCTCATCAGCCTTAGCAAAGCTGAGTAGCAGCAAAGCACAGAACACAAGCAACCACGAAAAATGATGGATTCGACTCAAGCCCGCCTTAAGGCAGGTATGTCAAAATTCACGAGGACAAGTTTTCCCATGTGGAAGTGGCACTTTGAGATTGTCATGAACGTGCATGGCTACCTTGACATCCTACATGGGACCAAGACAGCACCCACCAATACGACATTGAAAATGCATGTGGCTGACCTTGCAGCATGGACGACGAAGAACAACATAGCTCTTGCCATACTTGTGACGTCCATCAACGAGACTCAACACCCCCACATCACAGGATGCACGTTGGCTGCGGAGGCCTACACAAAACTTTCACGCGTGCATCAATCAAACGTCTAAGCAAACAGACTCTTCATCTTTTAAAGATGAATGTCGATGAGGGTGAGCAAAGGAGAATTGATACTCGCATTTTTGTAGTCGTTTGACAACGTGCTATGAGAGGTCCAGCAAATGGAATGGAATCCTGACTCCAACATGAGTGCCATGATCCTTTTGATGGCGCTGCCGAAAAGCTAGGGGTCCTTGATCACCGTATTTGGTGGTTGGAAGGAGGCAGATCTGATGTATGAGGCTGTCTTTGAACACATCCGCAACAAGTCCATGCGATACAGAGGCAGTGAGGCTAACATTTTAGCCTATGCTAGCAAGTTAGCCTAGCCAAAAAACTGCGTGTTGGGTAGATGGAATCTGGTACCTGCCATGGATGGCGGGATAATCCACGGCCAGTAATATGAGTTCGTCTTCAATGACCTCCAAATACACCTGGGCCATGAATAAAGTGACTAGAGGGACTTCCTTAACCAGGGTGACCTTCTCCTTGACTTTTGGGCAAGGAAAGGCGCTTTGACAGGTCATCGTCGAAGCGCCTCCCGTTGCCTAGCATTCAAGGCAAGGTGGGCGGCTCCACCAAGGGTTACTTTGCTTGCCGTAGCAGGGGATCTATAGCTCTGATTTGGGCGTGCTTGGATGTGATGAAAATCCTAGCTCACAGGATACAAGGATCTCATGTAATATCACTATGCCAAATAACAAAAATGTGTTTTGATTCAGTTCTACGGAATGCGACGTGTTCTGTCCACTCCTATCCGTGATCCTTGTGCTCGACACTCTTCACAAAAGGGGTCCATTGGCTGCCCCAAACATTGGTAGCATGTATCAGTGTGAGCTAGGCATTCTTCAGAGTGCCTCCACACCCACTAGCACCAACAAAAAAAACCAGGGAATGTTTCCACAAGCACTGATCCTCTTGCAGAAGAAGTAGATGCTTGGAGTGCACATGGGAAGAAGTGGACAAAAGTAGTGTAGAGTGCAAGAGCGCGACAGAGTGACGGAAGTGTAGTCAAACCTGTAAGAGATATGAGTGCATGGTTCCATAAACGAGTCTTAGCAAGCCTCTCTCATCCATGATAGTATCAAAACCCCTGGTTTCTCTGGTGATGATGAGAAGACCCCTGATTCCCCTGTTCATGCCATCCCTAAAACCATACAAGCTACTGGTGCACCTAGTTGATGCCGATGCACCTGTGTTTGAGGCCAGTGTACTCTGTTGGCCAACTGGGGCAAGTTCCATGTTCACATTGGCCATTGCAAGAAGATGTAGGCTGCTGTAGGCTGATGAATGCTGATGTTAGCTCTGAGGAAAAAAATCATAGAACCTTTGCATTTCCCTCCTGTTGATGTTAACCTCCAAACTGAGAAGTTTGATGCACCCTAAACTTAATCAGGCATACACCCTGTGTTGAAGAGGAATAATGCCTTAGAATTTTGGAAGAATTTTCCAGTCTACAAGTCTGCTCGGTGTTCCAAACTAGTAAAAAAATTGCATCCAAAGCAGCTCATTGAGCTGGATCCATATCAATTCCAATAACTCAAGTCCATTGAGAATTCAAGAAGTTTTGGGCTCACAACATTTGGTGGAGATTCAACCATTTTCAGTAGTACATTTTGTTACTAGAGCACTGCAAAACCGTGGCTCCAAGTTGCGACGCAATGTGAGCCATGAATTTTGGCCACGGATTGTTTTGCAGTAGTACAAGCTGTTACTGGGGGAAATTGGCCAAAATCCGGGTTTCGGACCCACGACGTAGTGGTGGAATTTGTTGCTCAGGGACATTTTCAAAATTCTAACTGGAGGTACACTGACAAGTTTGGGAAACCCGTGACATTGAAGCATTAGGCTAAATACTTGTCAAGTCGAAGTACCTCCGCAGGGTGTCAAAGGTGGCATGAAACATCATTGGAGCTCGTGTGCCTTGGGAAATGCAGCATGGTGCAAGAATGCTGGCATAATGTCAAGCGTAGCACACATTGGATGCTAGCCAAATTCACCAAATCCAGCATTATTTGGTGCATTACAAATCTTTTGAGTATCCCTATAACATTTGTTAAGTGGTCTATGTCCACACAACCAGCCAGAATTCATCCCCAGCTTTTGTTTTTGGGTGAAATAACTTAAATACCCATGAAACGCAAAATGTGAGTCTAATGCGCCCGACGTTTGGAAGAAAAGTTACTATCCACCCGTGGTCTGGATGAAAAGCAACCATCCGCCCACCATGCGTTACAAAAGCAACCACCCGCCTGAACTCTGCAACAAAATCAACCAGCCGCCCACCCCTTTTCTTCATGCTGGATCACAGCTAAGGGTGAAACCAGTCTTTTTGGACTCGTGAGAAAGACTCGTGAGACCGAGTCTTTTTAAAGACTCGCGAGACCGAATCCAGGACCCAGTCTTGTCTCGGACTCGTGGAACATTTTGCTTCAGAGATGGCAAGCACTTGAGCATGACATAACAAGGAGTTTAAAGAGTTGGGATAGTATATCATGAAGTATAAAAGGTGAGGGCCTTATGACTTGCTTGTTTTGACTTGATATCCTAATATTTCACTTGTTTTTTACATTATACATGGAAAAGTCTCACGAGTCCAAGACACATGGTCTCGCGAGTCCTGGACTCGTGAGACTTTTGAAAAGACTCGCGAGACCGAGTCTGCCAGGAGGCCTCGTCTCGCGAATCCGAGTCTGAGACAAGACTCGCGAGTCTGGACTCGGTTACACCCTTGATCACAGCATGTGTTTCGGAAAGGCAAGGTGCTGAAGCAGCTGAAGGATTATGTTGTCACGGTGGAGAGGCATACAGCCCACAAGGTCAGAGAAGGTTGCAGAAATAATGGCAGAGAGTAGATGGGCTCCAGCGGGTGGCTAAAGCAGCAGAGAATCAAGTGGGAGCACACAGCCCCCTACTCACCACATCTAACGATGTGGCAGAGTGGGAAAACCAGATGCTGTTGAAAATGGTGTGAATGATGCTGGTCGATGTGGGATTGCTGCGATAATTCTGAGCACAAGTTGTGTGCACCACAAGCTACACCATCAACCTCACCTCGACAGCGGTACTGAAAGGGAAGAGGGACTAGAAGACACCACAGGTTGTATGGAGCGGGTGCAAGTCTAGTTCTGTACACCTGAAGGTCTTTTGGTGCACCGCACATGTAATGGTGCAGGAAGCACAACAGCACCAAGCCAAGGGTGCACACCGGGTCAGATCTGTGGTTCCCAAAGTGGAACCGGGCCCGCAAGTCAGCTCAAACTGAGCGATCCGGAACTGTGGATCCAGATCCGGATCCACAAATCTGCTGGAACTGCGGATACACTCGGATCAATCACCCTCATCCATTCGTTGCATATCATCCAGGGCACGCTGCCCATGAAGTATTCAGTTTTCATGGGGAACATTTTTATCCCTGTCCCTCTCTGTCTCTCTGTCTCTCTGTCTTTCTGTCTCTCTGTCTCTCTGTCTCTCTGTCTCTCTGTCTCTCTGTCTCTCTCTCTCTCTCTCTCTCTCTCTCTCTCTCTTGCTCTCTCTCATTCACAGTCACATGAGTTACATTTACATCTACCACACAATCAGTTGAGGATTCCACAAAACAGTTTCTAAAGTCGTAGAAAGTGAGAACTACAAGATGGAGAATGTTTCACAGATAGACAGTGTTATCAAACATGTATTCCCTCTCTCTCTCTCCTTCTCTCTCTATCTCTCTCTCTCTCTCTCTCTCTCTCTCTCCC
>SZWC01001099.1:225654-238219 GCA_023375785.1 Penium margaritaceum | reverse complement strand
TCTCTCTCTCTCTCTCTCTCTCTCTCTCTCTCTCTCTCTCTCTCTCTCTCTCTCTCTCTCTCTCTCTCTCTCTCTCTCTCTCTCTCTCTCTCTCTCTCTCTCTCTCTCTCTCTCTCATCCACAATCACATGAGTTACATTCACATCTATTCCACAAACAATTTAGGGTTGCAGAGAACAATTTCTGATGGTTTCATCTATGATTCAAGGAGTAATGTCTTCCACGTTATATTCTCAGGTATACTATACATGTTTTCAAGTGTGAATACATAGTAGAAAGGGTGGACAGTTATGGAACATGGACCATGGATTGGAAAATGATTGTATTCAACCTTTTTCAGACAGCCATTTCAAAAGCATCATTATCTCCTAGGCCATCATCCCCATCCTCACCTTCACCGACACCATCCCTAACATCTTCATTACCATCTTCACCATTCACATAGAGGCTAAAGCCCCTCAAACTCCTCAGCAGCCTCTCCAACCAGCCCCTCATCCCTAGCTGCTGGTTGCAGTGCGTTGATTCTGGCCTTTTTGGAAGCAAAATCCTCTGTCACCTGCCCATGCCTGCTGATAGGGAAATGAAAGAGTGCAGGTTTATTGATGGAGCTCTTCATCTTCAAGAGGTTCTCCATGGTAAGGTGTGTGAGGGAGTACCGGAAGTAATAACGTGATTGCTCAAAGAGAAGAGACGTCAAGAGGGGGTTGAAGTGCCTGGCACTGTATCCACATCTTGTCATTCAAGATGCCGTGATGCAAACTTGTACTCAAGCTTCTTGCAGTGCTTCAGGATATGCATTTTTTAACTCTTCTTGGGAAGCCCTTGACCACGTGTCAAGCTCTTCCTCTACACTTGCAAGCGGCTCCTCAATCTCATGAGCTTCTTTTGGAGTTTTAAACGTGCCAGCCACTGGGTGTGCAAGGGCAGCCTGCAGAAGGGCATCATCCTCAGCACTTCGCTGTTCTGGCCGAGGTCGGAGCTGCTGCGCCAATGCCAAGGAAGATGCCCTGGTTGTCAAAGATTCTTGGCTGTCACCCATTTTGCCCAGTACCTGGCCGCTGCACCCATTCACTAGCCGCTGCTGCCCTTTCAGCTATAGCTCCTCCCTGCTCCTCGACCCTGGCATAGTACAGCCGCAGCAGCTCCAGCACCTATGTGTGCAGTGCTGCCGCGGTGGCAAGTCTCATGAGCTTGTGCGTGTGCTTGTGAAAGTGGGGTTGAAAGCGCAGGTCTGCTGCAGTGGCCAGGATATGCCGTTCGCCCAGGAGACGCACATACCTATTGAGAATTCAAAGAGCCGCTTCAAGCCCAGGCTTGATCGCCGATAGCAGCATTTCCTTCGCATCCAGCCTGCCTGCTGCGTCTCCCATCTTGCTCTTGTGCTCTGCTGTAACTCCTTTCACCTGCCAGCAGTGGAGCCTGTCGAACATGCTCTCAATGAATGGGATGACAAGGTTAAGCGTCGGGTACTTACTCCCACTCATGTTGTCTGTGTAGGCCTAGAAGGGCCGCAAGATCACCGTAAGGAGAGCAAGCAGTGTCCATTGGTCTGTGGTGTGTTTCAAGGCCTCATCATCCCTGCTATACCCATCCAGCCAGCCAGGCAAGACTGGTTTCAGATGCAACACTCACGTCATCATGTCTAGCATGGCGTTCCAGTGAGTCTCTTTGTCCAGATGGAGTCTCTGCCATGTCAGTTCCCATAGCTGTGGTACGATTGATTAGCGACTGTTCACGAGGTGTGATTTTGGTAGCAATGTTACATACCTTTGTGATGATGTCTGTGACAACAGGCAGACTACGCCAGTCATTCACAGCAAGATTGGTGACATGGCCAAGGCACCAGATGTGCCCAGCCTTCTCAAGGGTGCAGTCAACCGCAGGGATGATGAAGTTGTCAATGATGATGTCGTGGCTGGTTTTGTTATCAAATATCAGGAAAAATACTTTGTCCCCCAGCCCCCAAGACTTCAACGCTTCAGAAAGCACCTTAAACAGCCTTGCAGCAGTTGGACTTTCAGAGATGGATGGGAAAAACAAGGCCATCGTCTTAATCTTCCAGTCTCTCATCCAGTGAGCAGTGACCCCCAAGTACTTCATGCTGTTATTGCCTCTCCACCCGTCTGTGGTGAATCTTACGGCTGACTTTACCTCTGTTAGCATCTTCTTGATCCGTGCTCGAAACGCCGCATGGAGCTGGAAGAATCACTCTGCCAAAGTTCACCTCTTAGCACACTCCTAGCATAGCAGGATGAGTGGCAGTCACACTCTCACACAACACAATTACCATCCCTGCCATGTGCACAACCAATAATCTTGGTGGGGACCTTTCTTAAAGTTCCTTGAAGGCCCACTGGCTGCCTTATTACCTTCAAGGCTGCTCCAAGCCTCCCTGGCCAATAATTCTGGCCTTCATTGATGCTGGTAGTGCAAGAGCTGTTTCTGCCTTTGGTGTTAATTCTCCATTGAGAAAGCATGTCAATATGTAGAGGGCTCAGACACGTGCTCCAGTAGCTTGGGCTGTCACATGCAGTGTTCTTCTTCCACGGTCCAAGGAAACTCCTCATTGAGCATTATTCATACACGGGGGCACACAAAATGAAGCCAGAGATGAAAATCCAGATTGGAAAAGTGAACTTGTCACAAGACACGACTCAGGTCTTCCTCATAGTCTGCTCGGCTAGCAATGGCTCCATGTAGGAATGGCTGTGACCTCTCCATTGTGGACCATTTGTGTGGAAAAACTTACATCACTACTCATTAACCAACACCCATCCTCCTTCTAAAGTACCGAAGTGCATTTTTCCTCGTTGAGCTGCTTTTTCCACTCAAGCACTGATCATTCCCTTGTTCTCTTGTATTCATCCTCCCTGGCTTCATCTAGCTGATTCTTCTTGTTATACAGTAAACAAATGATCCACTCACACACATACACACATACACGCACACACACACACACACACACACACACACATGTTCGCTTGCTTCCACTAAAATGGATATCCTCTATCTCTACTCTTCCTTAATTCTTCCAACCCTTATCTCCATACAATTTTTATCCCCAGCCCACCACATTCCTATCAATTCTTGCACATTGAAGCAGATCTGGGCCTATCAAAAAACTTCTGTATCCTATGTGGAACACATGCAGTGGTTCAGGGGCAATCAAAGTTAAGTTCAGAAAAAATCCCCTGATGTTTGAAACCAAGCCAGCATGTCCCTTCGCCCAATTGAGACCATTACCTGGAATTCGTCCACGTCCTGGCGTTCTGGGGTCAAAGCGGTCTGCAAACCTTTTCCACATTGCCCTTCTATACCCCTTTCTTCCCCTTTGCTTCAGATCCTCCGCATCTTCTAGCCCTTTGAACCCAACATTCTGAATCTCAACCTTGGGATGAAAGAGTTTTCACTAACACTGTCATAACTTGCATTCTCACATTTAACTGGATTCCGCATCCATCCGCCAGCTTTTGATGATTTTCCCCCTCCAAATGTCTCATGTCCCACTTGATTTCTGATCCTCTCCTTCTTTCTTTTATGGTTATTCATTACCACCCCCAAAACCAATATTTTTCTCCTCTTCTTTGCAACCTTAGGGCCCCCCTTTTGCAGCTGCGTCCTCTCATTGCCTCTTCCTCTTATGTCTCTGCTTCCTCCTTTAGTGGTGGACACTTGTTCTTGTCCCAAATCATCCTTAGAGTTCCCTGTACAGTCCTTCCTGTTGCACCCTTCCTTCATTCCTTGCCTGTGGACTTTGGTGAGGTAGAGCTGCCTGGCATCCTTGCTGCTATTCTATAGTAGTTAAATTGCACAATCTCACGCCCAAGCCCATTGTTGCTGCATTCTCTGTACCCTGATGTATGCCTTGTCACTCTCCTATAAATTCCTGTAAAGGGCCCCTTGCAGTCCCATTTGTGGGTTGTAATGCTTGCCGGAGCATTGAGGATGTATGGGTTCATGTATGTATGTTTACCCACATTCACCTACTCTATGCAGTGAGCGTAGGTGAGGATCTATGAACTTTGAATTACAAGTATTAGTAGAACTAAATCCGCTGTCACTACTCCAACCTTCTCTCTGCTACCTTCTTCACACAACAGTTGTCTGAAAGCTTGCACCACGGAGTCACCCCTAGCTGAATCCCTAGGAAACTTGGACAGTCTCCTGTGCCATTTCCTCTGTGAGAATCTCCCAAGAAATGATTGTAGCCCTCCTGACCTCCTGTGCTTCCTTGATGACTTCGTCAAGCCTGCATTCTTGCAATACTCACAACAATCATGCGGTGACGTCAGCTCCGTCCTGCAGCCATAGCTTGCAAATGTGAGTTGTTCAATGGGTGGGTGAAACAGCAAGAACAAGAAATCAATGAGAATGATGGAGTATTCTCCCATTGTTGTGACAGGAGAAATATGACATGAGCGATATCTTGGCTGTCATTTATGCCATAGGTTCACAGTCGTTGGAGTGACATTCTATGTTATTCATTTGTTTGGTTTAAAGCAGGGATTATTCTCCCAATTCCTATTGCACCTGTGTTCATTACTCGATTCAATAGCGTATGTACTAATAAGATGATATCAACATGAGGACGTGATTGTTAATTGATCCCTGCAAACACCATCCATGTACAAATCTGGTGAAAGGCATAAGTTCCAGAGATTACTTAAACAAAAAGGACCTTCACAAACAACATTTCGAAGAAAATACATGAGTCATTTTAGTATATGCTTGTCAGATTGACTTTCAAATACACTTTGATGATTAATTTCCTCACTTTAGGAGGGGGCAGGTGGATTTCAACATCTGCTCCACTGCTTCCAAGTCAGAATTTTGTTGGAGCAGTTCATTGGGAACCATATATCGGAGGGGTAAACCAACAAATATTGAGCTGAACCATGAATGAAATTGAAACATACACAAGTAATGAACAGAAAATACTAAAGCATGTTTTTGTGTGTGTTTTTCAGAGACACTACCACGCACAATTCCTCTATACACTCATTCCCTTTGTTGGAGGACATGAACTCAACATCACAAACACCCTGTGGTAAGTTAAAGATCCTTTGAAGCAGTGAATTGAAGAGTGTATCTAAGAGGGGTTGAAAACTTAACAATAGACTTCAACCATGAATCAAATCCAAAAGCCCAGAAGTTTTTAACAGAAGTACAATAGACCATTTTTTTGTTCTTTTCTAGTACACTATTCAACACACTTTGCACGTTTGCTCCTTTAATTTGTGGGGGGAAGGACGATGATCTTGACATCCAGGGCCCCATCGGACAGTTGAGATTGTGTCAGAGAAGTGTATTGGTGATTTCATTTGAGAGCGATTAAATAGATTGATAATTGAGTTACAGGTAAATGAAGCAAAACATACATGAATTACAGGTTTTTTTACCAAAAATGAGCCAAAACAATTACCATGAATAACACTAGTAAGTTAATCTTAATGTCTCTTTTGTATAGTGAAACCCCCAAACTACTTCTCGTGTATACTCTCTCACTTTGTGGAGGGAAGAGGATCTCAACATGCAAAATCCGTCCGCGGATTGGTTAAAACTGTTGTATAGCAAAGCATTGGGGAGTGTATCGGAGATGGATTTAAAAGTGAGTAACTTATTTGAACTAAATATCACATGAAGAAAGACAAAACAGGTTAACATAGATGACTCAGTAAATGGTTCCTCGTTTTTCAGGAAAAATCCCCAATAAACATCCCAAATACACTATGAGAGGTAGGGAGGAAATCAGCATCCATGACTCCCCTCCTTATAATCTGAAGTCTATTTGGGTTTTCTATTGGGAGTGTTTATGAGAGGTTTCAAGGAATAAAAGAGTAAATTGAACCATGAACCGCATAAAAAAACACACAAGCCATGAAAACGTGATACAATCATCAGTATTTCTATGTTGGTCACACAATTCCCCAATAATATACGCACTCTCTCTCACTTTGGTGAGCATGGGGGAAGGAGGATCTTGACATCCGGGACTCCCCTCCCCTTGCAAGTAAAAACCAATTGGAGCATTGCATTTTTCAATGCAACTAAGAGCAGTTGAAAACATGAAAAACTGAATTGAACCATAAATGACGCCATGTAAAACAGAAGTGATTTAAAGGAACAAAATGGTCAAGTTGTTCTTTTTTAATTATTCATTTATGAGGTATTTCTTGGAAACACTCTATTCTTCGTGGAAGGAGAGGGATCTCACATTTGGGACCCCTCTCATGTGGCATGTCAATAGTGTAATGGAGCAATGTGTTGCAGATTGTATCTAAGATCATTTATGACCAATCACCCCTTAAACATACACTTATAGCCGTGTGCATCTCTAGTGTACACAATAAGGAGTATTCTGAGAGAATTCATGGAAATGGTGTTTCAAATCTTTGAATACTCATGAGAGAGAGATTTTTATTTCACCTTTTTTAGGAGATGAAGGTTTATGGGATTTTATGGTACACATTTGTATCTTTCTAGCTTTTCATAACAACATGTGGAAGTCGAGTGTATGGCATGCCTTAAGAAATGGAATTGTTATTCTTGTGTTTATTCTACAAGGCTGTAAAGTTTTCCATAGATCACTTAATATGACATTAGAGTTTGGATACATGAATAGAACATTTTTTAGACCACATGAAGGTTAGAGAAATTGTGCAATAGAGTGGCTCCATGCCGGTAGACCAAAAGCACATACATCGTCAAGATATTTGCCTTGTTCCTCAAACTATTGACAATTGAATTGAAATTATATGAGGGTTATGTTGTTGAAATGTATCTCTCACAAAAAATGGATTGTGACATGATTTGAAGAATATAGAGCCTCATGCATGCTGCTTGCATTGAGCCAAATTTTGAACTCACATCAATTGCATATGCACAAGAAGAATGCTTTCATTTTCCCATGTATGTCCTGTTATGGAAAACAATGAACCTATATTCTTCTGGAATAGCTGTCTTCATCTGTCGCCCAACCTTCCCCCCAAACATGAAGAAATCCTGTTGGTTATGGCTCTACAACAGCGGTCAATGATACTAGACTAATATACGTCATCGACAGTCCAGGAATCAAAGGCATAAGTCCATGTAGAAATGCGGGTTTCGATGAAAGTAGTCATACACTCCCCAAATTCAGGGTTCTGGGTACTTGCTTGGAGGGGGGAAAGGGGTTGTGGACAATTTATGACTCGAGCGATAGCTTGACCGTTGCTCGTGGCAACAGTCCCTAAACTCTGGCTGCCTCCCAAGAGACTATTCAAACCTTAAGACGTACTAGTTGGCAACATTCGTTCAACTAAAGCTAACACCATTTGGGAAACGGTATGCAGTGTTTGCATACGATGTTGAATTTTTACTGAAAACACATTCTTTAACAATCCATCAATGATCGCACAACAATGGACTCAAGACCTGAGGGAACATCAGACACAGGCTTTTCACCAGTGTATAGTTTTACATAAACTTCATACCAGTTTTCTTTCACTACACAATGCACTCTCCTGCTCCACTTTCTATGTTGGGGGGGGGGGGGGGGGTGACTAAAGAAGTGTTTCAACTGGTCGTGTCCCTTCCCCCTGCCCCAAAGACCAAAAGTGTATTATGAGAATGTATTGGACTGTGTATTGGAGAGGAGTTTAGAATAATACAAAAATGAATGAAAACAGCTTCCGATTAAAACAAGATAAATACTTATCTACTTTTTGCAAAACCTATTGAGTAAAGTTTCAGATACACACCCCATGTAGATTTGAGCAATGAGAAGGGGCTGCGGTTGTGTGTGCCATTTAAGGGTGCACACCGGGAAAGATTCCCGGATCCCAGATTGGGTCCTGATCCCCGGGTCTGGATCATATGGAGGGTTTGGATCCTTGAATCCCAAGAAAGATCCCCGGATCCTGAGGATCCCCGGATCCTCAATGGATCCCGGGGATCTCCACACTTTATTCTGCGTCCATCCAAAATCCAACCTTTTTTTCATGCTGATTTTTCACCACCTGTAAAGTCTGTGTATTGAGGAGGCTTTCCATGAGTAGTGGCTAAAATTAGCACATGAATCACATGCAAGTTATGGTCTGGGTCATCACACATATGTCATCGTATTATGTTATGTTTGGATTCATGTACCTTGGGCATCACACCACACTAAACGTGGTCATTTCCTCAAATGTTAGTTCACAATCCCAGTGAACTTATTCAATTACAACCTTGACTGCTCAACCAACACATAAGGGAATAATTCTGAACTTTGGAGAATCAAAACTTGACAGAAGAAAGGGAATTTACTCCACTGTTTTATGGCAAGTGCATATGCATGATTGTGAAATAAATTCACGCACAGTCTGAGAGCATGGAGCTTCCCAACCGTGATTCACACAATGTCTATTGTGGAACTTCTGGAACATCTTCATCCTCACCCTCCATGTCCCCTTCCTCCTCTCCCTCCTCCCCACCATCCTGGTCATCCTCCTCTTCATCATGTTTGTTCAAGCACAAACTAAGTCCTTCCAACTCCTTGCATGCCGCACCCACAAGCCCATCCTCACGAGCTTCGCGACGCAACTCATTGATGCGCATCTCCTCCTCCCTGTACTCCGGTGCGACGATGCCGTGGGGGGAAGTCAAGCAGCAAGCGCTCATTGATCCAGCTCTTCAAGGTGAGTAGATTCTTGACTGTCAAGTGCACAAGCGAGTGCCTGAAAGCAGTGATGACATGCCTGCCAAGTGAGAACAAGCGATCAGAGGGTGTGGAGGTGGCTGGAACTGCAAGAACATCCATCACCGCAAGGAAGAAGAAAGGATACTGTCTCTGCAGTTTTTGATAATGCTTGAGCACCTTGCATATGCCAGTTTTCTGTGGCAGCTTTGCCTATGCATCTATTTCCACCTCCAGCAACGACATCTCCGCCGTCGCTTCTGGTTCCTCATGCTCGTCAAACAGATCCCTGTATGGATCTTCCAGAATCTCTTCCATCAAAGCATCATCCTCCGTTGGGGATGGAGGACGCGGCCAATGTTTTCGTCCTCCACTGACAGCACTCGACCCTTGCTGCTGCTGCGAAACCTGCTGCTGTGCAGCATGCTGGCATGCACCTTGCTGTTGCTGACCCTGCTCATTGGACCGCGGCTGTTGCTGCTGTGTACCCTGTCCACCCTCTTTATGTGCTTCCATCTGCAAACTCTGCTCCTGGCTTTGCTGCAAGGACTGAGAGCCCTGGGTGCCTGCTGTGGTTGATGCTGCATCAGCTGCTAAAAGGGCAGCTGCCTCCTCCTGTGCTATCACTAACCGGTCATGATAGGGGCGTAGCAGCGTCAGCACCTTGGCCTGCAATTCTGCGGCCGAGCTCATACCCATGAGCTTTTGTGTGCATTCAAACCACCGGAGGCGGAAGTGGGGAAAACATGATGTTGCGAGTATGTGGCGGTCGGTGAGAAGCCGCGCGTACTTCTTCAGTTTTGCTTCTGCCGCGGCGAACCCATCCTTGATGTCCACCAGCAGTTGCTCGTTGGCATCCAGCCGCCCAGCTGCACCTCTCCTCTTGCTCTTCTCACATGCCATGATCGCCTTCACCTGCCATGTCCCTAGCTTGTCCAACATTGACTCATAGAAGGGGATGACCAGGTTCAAGGTGGGATGCTTTGCTCCACTGATGTCATTGGTGAATGACTTGAACGGCTTCAGCACCACGATGAGTAGGGTGATGAGCCGCCACTCGTCACGGCCTGGTTTCAGCTCCTCTCCCTCAATGCCATAGCAGCCAAGCCACACGGGGAGCACGTCCTTAAAGATGAGGACACGATCCATCATGTCGAGTGTGGCATTCCACCTTGTCTCGGTATCAAGGTGCAGCGACTGGTACTTGATAGCTGGTGCCGTTGCTGCGTTGATGAGTGACTACTCCCTTGGGGTGGAGCGATTCACAAACACTACGATTGCACGAGCCTTGGAGACAACGGTCTCCACCTTGGGATGGCCCATGACGTCCTTCACTGCTAGGTTCATGACGTGGCCTAAGAAGCGGATGTGGCCCTTGGGCAGCAGTGACGACTCGGTGCAGGGTATGATGAAGTTGTTAATCATGGCGTCGTTGGTCAACTCGTTGTCAACTGTCAGACAGAACATGCGGTCGAACAACTCCCATTGCTTCAGCGCATTGGCCAGCGCATTAAACGTGTTATGCGCCTTGGGGCTCACTGCTAGCGTGGGGAATGAGAGGGGCAGTGTCTTCACCTGGAAGAAGTGGGAAGCAATGCGAGGAAATGCAGTGGAGAGGGACACTGTTAGGTCAGGCAACTGTCAAGAGCATTGAAAATGCCTGGCAGTGCTTCAGATTGCATAAGTTTGCATACAACCGCAATGCAATGCTTTGCATTGCATTGCATGGCAATTGAGTTGCAGCAGCCCCCCCTCCCATTCCCAATGTGTTTGGTCAATGTCAATCCGTGCAATGCCATGCATGTGCATGCAAATGCAAATGGAGAATAGCTAAGGAAATGCATGGCAGTGCTTCAAATTGCATAAGTTCTCATAGAACTGCAATGCAATGCTTTGCATTGCATTGCATTGCAATTGGGTTGCAACAGCCCCCCCCCCCTCCCATTCCAAATGTGTTTGGTCAATGCAAATCCGTGCAATGCCATGCATTTGCATGCAAATGAAACTGGAGAATAGCTAGGGAAATGCATGGCAGTGCTTCAGATTGCATACGTTTGCATAGAACCGCAATGCAATGCCTTTTATTTCATTGCATTGCAATTGGGTTGCAGCAGCCCCCCCTCCCATTCCCAATGTGTTTGGTCACTGCCAATCCGAGCAATGCCATGCATTTTCATGCAAATGATATGGAGAATAGCTAGGGAGATGCATGGCAGTGCTTCAGATTGTATACGTTTGCATAGAACCGCAATGGAAAGCTTTGCATTGCATTGAATTGCAATTGGGTTGCAGCAGCCCCCCCCCCCCCTCACATTCCCAATGTGTTTGGTCAATGCCAATCCGTGCAATGCCATGCATTTGCATGCAAATGCAAATGGAGAATAGCTANCTAGGGAAATGCATGGTAGTGCTTCAGATTGCATAAGTTTGCATAGAACCGCAATGCAATGCTTTGCATTGCATTGCATTGCAATTGGGTTGCATCAGCCCCCCCCTCCCATTCCCAATGTGTTTGGTCAGTGCCAATCCGTGCAATGCCATGCATTTGCATGCAAATGCAAATGGAGAATAGCTAGGGAAATGCATGGTAGTGCTTCAGATAGCATACGTTTGCATAGAACCCCCCCCTCCCCTCCCCCCGCATTCCATTTAAACCCATGTGACTGAAAGGTGCACCTGAAAATCTGCGATCCAATGGGCCGTTACGCCAAGGTACTTCATGCCGTTCTCTCCCTTCCACCCGTTGGTTGTGAAATTGATGGCCGACGTCACCTTTGCAAGCATCTTCCTGATGCGCTTGCGGAAGGCAGTGGCAGCAATGACGATTTGCCTACTGATGGTCATGCGGCCGGGGAGGTCTGCTGCTGGATTTGCAAGCCAGAAGCCACGCTGCAGCCAGTTGCTCTCCATGGACAAGAAGCTGCAACTCTTGTCAATTACGTGCTTCCAGATACAGCTCTCAAAGTAGAGCTTGTTGAAGATGGCTCCAACGGCTGCCACTCCTCGGCCAAGGACAGTGTTTGCCACATTCATCCCCACTGTCGCAACCTGCTCAGCTGAGTTGTCCACGACATTGACAGTGGCGATCCTCAACTTTTGTGCTACTTCCAACTCCTTTAGCTCCAGATATTGCTTCCGGTGCTTGAGGTGCAAATGCTTCCACAAGGCTGAGGTGGTGCCGTCATTGTTGGATAAGTCTTTGGAACATAGGCTGCACTGGGCACGCGCTCCTTTGACGGGGTCCATTCCCTTTGTGAATTTATTCAAAACAACACTCGGTTCCTTCCCCCCTTTGCGCTTGTTGCCAACTTCTTCCTCGTTGTCATCCTTATCGGGATCCTCCTCCTCCACAATCCGTGCAGTCTCTGTGACGGCCGCACTCTCAGCCATGGCACGTCCAACGATGTGTCAAGCAAAGCCTCTGGTTGAGGCTAACTCCTGGAACTGATCAGCGAACACAGGGGCATTCTGTGTCTAGCTTTTCCACAGTGGGGCTTAACTCCTGAACCCGACTGATGCCGGCTCTAGCCATGGACACCGACGGCGTCAAATGGCCAGAGCAGCTCTGGCCATCAACACTGGCACGTCGAATGGCCAGAGCGGCTCTGGCCATCAACACTGGCACGTCAAATGGCCAGAGCGGCTCTGGCCATTCCAAGGCCGGCTGATGCCAGCTGTTGCCCAGAGCCGGCATAAGTTGCCATAGGTGGCAACCGCAGACATTTATGCCGGCGGAGCCGTTGAGTGCTCTTGTCGATGCAAAAAAAAACGCTCGGAGTGATGACATGGCATCGGAGTACCACAACTTGCAATCGCCGATTCAGGTGATGGCCGACTCTCCGCAGCCATCACCCAGATATCTGGACAGCGGCGTCGAACGAGCCCTCCGGGTTTTTTTTTTCTCCCCCC
>SZWC01001099.1:213691-224955 GCA_023375785.1 Penium margaritaceum | reverse complement strand
GGGGGGGGGGGGGAGGGGTACACACATCCTTAACTCACCACTGGCACTATTAATTGATGTGCAAATTTGCTTCATTTTCTCAACATAACAAGGTTTACCATGCTATCGATTTAATCAAAGGTATCTGTTTTGCAAATAGGTCAAAGGTAGAAGCGAGACTAGCCAAAAAAAATGTGTACAATTGGAGATAAATGCACAATACATGGCCCCGTACCCTATCCACATGAAATCGGGGATGAAAATCAATCAACATTTGGATGCATGAAAAATGTACAAATCTAAAAACTTCTCCATCAATGAAGGATGTTAGAAATGACAACAATACTTTTTAAAAAGAATTCTAAGGAAAACGTTTGCCAGTTTTCAAACACACAAGCGACTTGTTTTGGATTTTCCCTCCTGAGATGTATTTTCATGATTTTTAATGCTTTCAAGACTCATTAACATATTCAATCTTTTTAAGAACGGCTTAAGTCTTGCTTTGAGTGGAAGATGTAACATTTTATGAAAATTCATATCTTCCCGTGTCTTAAAACACACCGATGAGTGAATCAAATGCACATGATTCACCATAACTCTCTAAGAAAGGTTAAATAAGAGAAAAATGATAGCAACTTAGACAATGAATCACGTCAATAAACACATAATCTAATAATTGAAAGGAAATGGTTAATTATTTCCATGTTTTTGAGGTACACTGTGCACTACACCTTACGGATACACTAGAGGTACTTTGGGGGGACCACCCTTGAATTTGTTCATGGTTGAGCAAATGAATTGACAACTAAGGTCATAATGGAATAGGGTCAAGAAGGAGAAAAGAACATCTCATTAACTGGCTGGATCTACTTGTGAGGGAGAAGCAGAGCGGTGCAATAATCTCAAGAGAATGGCTGGTTCCATAAGCAAAGAATCTTTTGACACATTTACATGTAGCATGTAGACAAAACACCAACACAAGAGAAAAAAAATACATGCATTTATTTCACAGCCGATGAATGTTTTATGAGTTCAACAAGAGAGAAGGGATCAAGAGCAGCATGGAGATTTGTGATAGAAGGAGCATTGTTTGGATTGTGCGTCACCAGATGATGACAGATAGTGCAGCGCGTGTTTGAACCAGCTTCACTACACATGTGAGAGGAACACATTGGGACTGGGATTCTACTCCAAGAATTGCGTGAGTCTGTTGCAAAAGACAAAGAAAAAGGTTGAATGGGAGTAAGAAGGGGCACAAGCAAGATATGGAGGGAAATGGAGGAAACCTCACGGTGAGATGTGCGTAGAGTTTAAGTGGAGGCATCCCATTTGGAGCAGTCCAGGTGCAATGGTATAACATTGGCTGGGCCATGGGACCAGGCAGCTCATATTCCATGCACCATGTCAAGGATACTCAAAGTGGAGACTACGGTATAGGTATAGGAGGCCATAGGCACGGTTTTCCAAATGGCATCAGCAATTACACCCCTGTTGGGTTTGCTCACACCTCTGCAACCTCTCTCTGTATTTGAATAAACTCTGGTGGAGAGTTGATCGTGCCTATGGCCTTCTATACCTATAAAGTACAATAACCAAGGGAAACCATGTGTAAGGACACAGATGGGAGAAGGGTGGAGAAATGGAGCTTCAATTTTTTAGTGAGGAGGTAGTTACCATCCCCACCTTCGACAAATCCCAGTAACAATTAAGGATTATAGCCTTGTTTTCACCTCACCTTTGTTCCATCATGTTTGGTGTTTTGGTTCGACACTTTGATTCAGGTCAGGGAATTGAGTATGCCACCCTGACTCAGAAATCATTGACTCAAGTGAATTCTTCCAGTCTCTATGTTGGCGTACATGCAAGGGTGTGGTATTCTTGTCCATGCCTCACGCATTAATCATCTGGACCAAGAGTTAAATCCTCTTCTCCATGCGGCTCTGCCACTTGTGTGGTTGATAGTTGCATCTCTAACACTTATTGCAGTTCTTCTTTTGCTCATGCTATTGGTACTCTCTCTCTCTCTCTCTCTCTCTCTCTCTCTCTCTCTCTCTCTGTACATAAATATATACATATATATTTATATATATGTATATATGTATATGTATGTACATCTCCTGATTTGGCGCTCAACTGGTACAACTACAGACCCTACGCTTCAAGAAATTTGCCTACTGCTAATTCTTGCGTGACCGACTTTGTTCCCCACAGCCTAATTGTTATTAATGATGGATTGGTACCTTTTGGACTAAGTTATTATTCTTGGTGGCAAGAACATCGATGTCTTGTACATGCCTGCTACTTTTGCTAGCACCTTGCCCACTTCTGATGTAACTGTTGGTTGAACCACTTTTGTCTGATCCACAGTTCTGATTACAGCTAGCACTAGGGTCTTGTACACCTCTCATGTAGCCATTTATACTGGTCGTATGACCCCCATGCAAAGAATGTGCAGGAGTGAATCCAGTGGGACGTAGTGAGGAAACCCATCTTGCGGCCAGAATATCTGTTACACGTGGTTTTGTTGAGACAGGGCACTCCCTATGGAAGAGAGTCTCCATTTCAGAAGGTGATTTGATGAAGTGAATGATAGTTTCTATAAAAATGAGTGGGTGAATGACAAGGGGAATCGTATGGTATACCCATGGTGATAATGTTGTATTTGTTCATCGCCCTTGACCGGGGAAGACTATGCCTACCACTTGTTTATCCTAATTTAAACAACATCTGACCAAAGATTCAATGTTGGCATTGTATGTTCACATAGTGGTACGTCCATCTTCTCTTAATTGGAACTCAATGCAGGGAAGAAAATACCTTTTTACATTGTTGACACATGAGACACTATGGGATCAAATGGATTAGGTTGTATCTCATGCATGATGCTCACACTTCTTATTGAATGGTAAAGCCCAATGGGATGTTTGGAAATCATGACGTACAGGTTCTATTAATAGGAACAAGAACTATCTGAGTAGAGACACGTATGGAGAATTTTTCTTAAAGGTTATTCATACAGAATTATTTCTCTATGGCATGAAATGAATGCAGGTTTTGAATCTTTCATGGCTCACATGGTGATTTTGCAGACATTTCTGTGACAGGAAACAATGAATCAAGGGGGGTTTAGGCTTCCGGTCTTTGTGTTAGAACGTCATTGGAAAGCATGTCAGTGCAGTTCAGCAATATGCAGTGGATGTTTGCACAGTGACCTAATCAAACCTAGTTACGAGGTGGGGAGGGCAGTTATATTTATGGAGATCACCTGCCTTATGTAGTTGTTACTGTCTCTGGATACATTCAAAAGTACTTTTTGGTTTTTTTGTAGGTCCAGAACTTCTTTTTCTTGTTTTGTGCGGTGTCAAACCTGTCTCTGCAGCTTAAAAACAATATGCTAGTGCTATTGCTAACATCATGTTTCAAGTTATGATGTTAGTGCTAGCGCTGAGATAATATTTTGAAGTCCATTAGGCACGATTTGATCATGAAGGTCGTGTGCAAGTATGCCCCCCACTCCAGCTTTTGACGGGCCAAGAAGGATGCAGTTATCCCATTAAAACAATTGGGCGAGTTTACAACCACACATCGGACTGAAATTGGAAGTGACTTGTTGAGCCGGTAGCAATGCCTTTGCTGAGCAATTAGAGACTAGCAGTTGCCGTGAGACACATCCACAAAAAGTGGCCAATCCTGCGCACTTTTATCAGTTCAATCAGCTGTATCAACTCGGTACAGTTTTTTTTATGACCATTTTGTGCTTTGATCTGCAGGATAAGGAGCAATGGTGAAAGCATGGTCTATACACTTGTCGTGGTCCAAACCTGAATCTTGTCAGAAAGCATTAGCCGAGGTTGGTAGTAGATAAAAAACACAAAAAAAATGAGCCCTGATGCTGATATCTCAATAGGAATACCGTAATGTCATCCACATTAGTCCTTTTTTTCATTTGCTTTTTATTGCCATCAATGTTCTCCCATGTTTGGTTATTTTTGGAATTTTTGAACGAGGAAATTGGTGGGAAAAGTTCATTTTCTGGGAAGGAAAAATGTGCTTTGCGTGTCTTGACATGTAGTTTTGGTGTGAAGGAATTTCTTATGTGACACATTTGCAAACTAAAAAAAGAAATCTGCACAAATATGGGTGACAGTAAGGTCGAAGGTAAGATTAACATGTAAAGTTAGTAAAGCTACTGTTCTAGCTTCAAATTTAGGACCTGTTTCCTGCTTGAATGTAGAAGCATGTCTTTGCCACCCTGCTGAAGAATGGACGAAGACTTCTTTGCATCATTATTCATCTGAAATAACTCAAAAGCAAGTTGAACATGTATGGTGAGAGGGGTTGGCTTGCTCTCCTCACATGCTCAAGGGTGCTACCACGGGTTGAGGGATGATTCCACCGGCCTTTTGTTGCTCTAGTCGTCATGTTCTGACTTTGTTGTCGCAATTTTGAGGGCCTACAAAACTGCAAGAATCTTGTTAATTACGTCCAGACCGTCAACGGTGCGGGGGACCTACCAAAACTCCCCCGAGCATGGTCCTTGTAGTGGCTCAAGAGACGCTGTTAATCTGGCAGACATATTGAGGGGGACAACAGCCCCGTCATTCAAATTTCACTGCCAATGGCCATACAGTGGTTGGAAGAAAATAATTCCACAAGGCGCTGACTGTGTTTCAAACAATGGACTAGAAAACAAAGCCGACACAATGGCACTTGCCATCTGCTCCTAGTATTTCATGTACAAGGAGATACCACCCTCAAATTCACAGCTCCATCCCAAGCAGTTCATAAGAAACACTTTCTTGCACTGTGTCCTTAGCACTTGGTCACTTTCGCGTAAGAAGCTAACCCCTGGACCTTAAATCTACCAATGCTTGTTTAGTGTCTGCCTTTTGGTGGACAACTCTATGAGGAGTCTCAAAGGTAGAACTGTAATCAACCACAGGAAACTGATAGGTATATGTATTCCTTGAGCCAGCCTCTAGCCTGGGCGCGCTATGGCTACTTAGATGAGCCCCTTTGGGGACAATCTGGATTACATCATCCGCCCTGTCCACATGACACTCTTCGTGGCCGCCAAGTGGCGCCAACCACCAGGAAGGACCTTGGAACATTCTGAGATGTCTCTCAGAACCTTCTTGTTTCCCTTTTGGTCACAAAGAGAATAAGTCACTAGGCTGAAATTTGACCCACTAACCTCTCGCTCCAGAGTTAGTCAACTCTGGAACTTCTGAGCCACAAGGAGTTGTCCTGGGTAGTGTTTTCTAGCTATACTATCAAGTTTAGACTAAGGAGACTTGCTCCAAAGGACCACTGCATGCCTTGTCTATCTGGACCAGACTTATGGGACTTACTCCAACGGAGCAGTGCATGCCTAGTCTGTCCTCTGCCTGTCCAAATGTTGGCTATGGACAAGGGGAGTATAAGATCAACAGGTGCTACCATTGCTGTAGCTGCTGCCGCTGCTGCCGCGGCTGCCCCAGCCAAGAATGTTGCTGCCAAACCTTCCTCACTCACACTAGAGAAGGTCATTCATGAGCTTATGCTGGCAGATGAAAACTACGTGAAAGAAACTGGCTGAGAATCCGTTCTCGTAGCCAATTACCAGGGATAGCAAACAAACACATTTGGATCATATGGTATTGGTGGCAAATATGGACAAGGAAATATGGCTGGTTCTGGATATCGACATCAAAGTCAACCAGTTGGCCCACCCTCCACCACATGTACAAACAGAAGAGGCATATGTTTGGGATGCGAGAAGCTGGGTCAAGTTCAGAATGACTACCGTCAACGCAGACCTTTCTTCAACCAAGGACAACCCAATCACCAAGCTTTCTTTGCTGCTCAACCAGAAGAGGCTGCTAATACAATAGTATCTAACCTCATCTCTTTCGTTGCAGCTATGCTCTCAGGTTTTCACAAGGTTCACCATTGAGATGATGAGATGAAAGCAACCCCCACATCATCACAAGATGCACTCATTCAATCATCCTCTACGGATGAGTCAACCAACTCAGAAACCGTGGCAATGGCAAATGACCAACTCTCCCTAGAAGAGCTGGCCTTTTGCTGGATTGACAGTGCTTTTCTTCTTGTAGCTTGGGTCTTGACCTGGATTATTGATTCTGGCTGTTCCAAACATATAACTTGCAAGGAGGACTGGTACACCACACAGTTTTCACAACTTCAAGACCAGTCAGAGTTGGAGATGGGTACATCATTCTAGCATATGGTGAAGGCTCAGTTCGTGTTGGCATCTCTCTTGAGGGCAATACAACAATATGGTTTTTAACAAATGTCTGTGTTCCCGATCTGGCGTCAAACCCTCTCTCAGTCACAAGGATGAATGACAAGGGACTACAAGTATGTTTTGACATTGACATGGACTACCGCATCTTTCATTGGAAATCCCTGGTCAGTGTAGCCATGAGGACCGGCAATCTCACAGTTCTAAGGACCCAAGAACCAACAGTCCAAACGACTCTTATGGAGCTCGCATTTGCAGCCAGTTATGGAACCTAAAACTCAGTGTCAGATCCAGCAGCTGAACTGTGGCACAATAGACTCGGGCACTTGGTTTCAACACACTTCACAAGATCTCCACCCAAAATTGGTGAAGGATCTATCCTCAATGCTGCACCAACATGCCTCAGCTCCTCCATGCACAGGCTGCCTCACAGGTAAACATCATCATGCCAGCTTTCAGGCCTATCTGGAAATCAAAACAACAGCAAAACTGGAACTTCTGCACATGGATCCTTGCTAAATCAAGGAGCCGTCCATGTCCGGCAAGCACTGCTTTCTGGTGATCCCTGAAGACTACAGCCACATGGTATGGTTCAAAGTGCTTCATCATAAGTATGAAGTTCTTGAAATCCTCAAGATCTTGATCACACAAATCCAAAGGGAGACCAACCTCATTGTCAAGAAAATCCGATCATGCAATGGAGGAGAATTCTTCAATGGTCCTCTCAAGGCATGCTTTCCCCAAAAAGGAATTCAGCATCAAACCATCATTCCCGTCATTCCTCGACAAAATGGAAAAGTAGAAAGGATGAACCAGACACTCATTGAAAAGACTCCCTGCATGATGCCCACAGCCAGATTCTCATCCACTTTTTGGGTCAAACCGATTCCAACAGCTACTTACATCATTAATCTTCTTCCCACATGAAAGCTCCCTGCAGGCATGCATACACAATTTGAAGCATGGACGGGACATCCACCTTATCTTGGGTGAATACGCATGTTTGGCTGCACTGCCCATGCGTGGATTCACCCAACAGAAAGATCCAAGCTGGAACCAAGAAACCAGCCCTGTCTATTCATCGACTACACTGATCATGCCAACATCTATCGTCTTTCGGATCCATCCATGAAAAGGGTCGTTTTCAGCTGTCGTCCTGTTTGCAACAAGAGTTTCACCAACCGCAATGTGCAAGGAATACCAGCTTTGATCACCACCACACTTTACCCGCATAGTGAAGCAAAGCCTCTTAAAACATTCTCCGTCAATCCTCAGCCTGATGAACATGATAACGTCTTCCCACCTATCGTCCCAGCTGAACATGCACCTGTGACCCTTGTTTTAGCTGCAGATCATCACGCAGCCATTCCACCACTCCAACGCAGTGCACACACGAGCCGCGCTCCAACATATCTTCAACTCTTCAATCTTACCATCAAAGATGATGAAGATATGACCCCCACCATCCAAGTCATCGACCCCACAAGCTACAAAGACGCTCTTTGCGGTCCACACTCCACTCACTGGGACCAGGCTGCACTGGAAGAGCACACACAGCTCCAGAAGCAGAACACATGGACCTTGGTGCCAGGACCATCCGGTGAGCCCGTTGTCACGTGTAAATGGGTGTTCTGCACTAAACTGAACAGTGCAGGTGAAATTGAGCACTACAAAGCCCGAATCGCTGCTCGTGGCTACAGTCAAGTACTGGGCATCAACTACAGTAACACCTTCACCCAAGTTTCCAAATACTCTTCAGTTTTTGCTATCCTCTCCCTCACAGCTGTGAAAAAATGGCACCACCACGACATGGATGTCAAGTGCGCATTCCATAATAGCGATCTTGACAAAACGATCTACATGACTCAACCCAATGGATTTCAAGTTGCCAGCCAGGAAGACTACGTCTGCAAAATCAACAACTCCCTTTATGGCCTAAAGCAGGCTCCACACAAATGGAACAAGAAGATTCATGAATTCTTCCTCACGCAGGGTCTTCAACGCCTTCATTCCGATCATTTTTTGTATTTCAAAGCAAGCACACACTCACTCGGTGTCATTCTATAGGTTGACAATCTCATCCTTTTCGGGCCCAGCATACATGTCATCTCCACCTTCAAACAATAACTGACTACGCATTTTGAGATGTCTGACATGGGACCACTCAGCTACTACTTGGGGATCCAGGTCTCCCCTGACAATGCTTGTGGCCTCACTTCCCTCTTGCAACACAAATATACCAACCGTGTTGCAGAGAAGTTTGGCCTCGGAGCCGCATCCTCCATGGACACTCCCTTGGCTGCTCAATACGGCCTACCAAACCTGTTACAGCCGACACCACAGCTTTTCTTGCAGATGCAAAAATCTACCCACACATGGTTGGCTCCCTTGTGTATGCCTCCGGCGCTATGCGACCTGACCTCTCTTACGCCATTGGTATCCTTAGTCAAGGCTGTCAAAGTCCCTCACAAGCTCATCTTGTTGCTTCCAAGCAGTCCATCCGCTATCTTCGCAGCACCGCTATGCTTCACATTCCTTATCAAGGTAGCGGCAACTCTCATCGGGTACAGAGCGCAGATCTCTCTGGCGACCACTCTACCAGAAAATCCACCTCCGAGTATGTCCTCCTTCTCAATGGCAGTCCCGTGAATTTCCGCTTCAAGAAACAATCCATTGTGGCTCTCTCTTCTTCTGAGACCAAATATATTGCAGAAAGTGAAGCAATGCATGAAGCTGTGTGGCTTTACATGATCCTCGCTGAACTGAGCTTCGAGGAATAAGAACCCACCATGATGTACTAAGACAACAAAGGCATCATTTGTCTCTCTAAAGACCATGTTTGTCTTGACCGCATGAAACACGTCAAACGCCAGTTCCAATACATCCGCAATGGTGTCACTCATGGCGAGGTTCAGCTTTGCTAACCACACCGATGACATCCTCACCGAGGCCAAGGCATCTATGTCAGTTGTCTCCTTCCGTCCCCCCCCCCCCCACATGAGGCATTGGGACAGGCGGAGGCGGCTCTTAGCAGTGCTGCCATGCCGGTCCATTTCCGTGCTCCCCAATTGAGGCATTGGCACAGAACTGAGGTAGGCATGGCCGCCAAGCCCCTCTCCTCTTCGCTCTGCTCTCTCTCCTGCTCTTCACATGGCCTCCAAGATCCCCCTACATGAGGCGTTGGATCTGGTGGCTGTTTGAGGTACTGTTGCTCTCTCCCCACTTGTGTTTGCCTGCTTGTGCTCTTCTATTCGTGCTTCTCCTTGAGTATCGCCCCTTGACCTTGCACATTCACTCTCGAGGCTCCATCCTCGCTTTGCGACAAACCCCAGGCTGACTTCTTGACTCGTTGACCGCTCGCTTGGTTCTCCTCACTTGCCCTCTCCGACGTTTTTGAAACTTGTCCGCGGGCCTACTGTCCTCTCTCCCGGGAGGAGGTTCCGCCTGCAGTCTCGTATTTTTTGGCCGGCGGTCGGCTGCACCCACGACGGCCACATTTACAATTTTGCGGTGCACAGAAGCGTGCTGCTGGCATTTGGCATGCATTCCCCCACAGTGGGCTACCAATGCCAGCTCACCTGCGGGGGCCGGACGTGGGGGACATAAGCCCTCCCTCGGAAAGTTTGGGAATGGGGTACCGTCAGCACCACATCACTGCCGTAAGGCATGGCCCAGGCACTCGCCCCAATGGGTACAATCAGTCCCTTGGTACCATCCTGTTGCCAATTTTACCGGCCACGCTCTCCGTTTTCGCGTTTCTTTCCCTCTCTTTTTTTAGCTCGGCTCAGCTCGCATGGGAGGGGGGGATTTTCTGGGACCAGCAAACCCGTGCCTCACTATCTCAACCTCTTCGGTTATTGTTGTGCGCACATCTCTTGTGGAGATTATGACACAAGGAGAGGAATTTTGAAAACTGCCTATCACCTTCCTGGCTGCCCCAATGCAAGATCCAACGGCACCAATGGAAAGATCTTGTCATCAATATGATATGCTCCAAACTTCAGCTCAATCCAACGGCTAGATTGGAAGCCAATGCCAAAAGCGTAAAATGGCATACATTCTACAACTGACAAACTGCTTGGCACGGGAAAAACAGGAACTACAGCGGTGGAACAAGGATCCAAATGGAAGATCTTTGTAAAGGAAGATTTGATGGTGAAGGATCAAGCACGGAGAGTGTAAGCGACAGCTCCTCTTGCGTCGACAAGGCTAAAGATCTTCCTAAAACGAGATCCAACAGTGGAGGATCACGGACTGAGAGTGCGAGCAACAGCTCCTCTTGCGTTGACGAGGCTGAAGATCTTTACAATAGGCAATTGGACGGTGGATGATTGCAGCTAGACTCGATCGCAGCCATTGAGTGAATGAGAGTGCGAGCAACGGCTCCTCTCGCATTGATGAGCACGGAGGGCGCTGGGCGTCTGCCAACCTCGGTGTTCCTGATGTTGGAATGATGCTCCTCACCATGGCAGGAGTGACTCCAAAAAGGAACACCAAAAAGACAAGCCTTAGTGGCTTAGTGGTTAATGGTGTCCACCTCTAGAGGCAGGGGCCCGGGTTCAAGTCCCACAAGATGAAATTCTGCCCTGCCTCAAGGGGGGTGGAAAATAGATGCCAGGAAGCTAGCTCAACCTCTAGAGTTCCTCTTTAAGTTTCTAGAAGGCCAGGTGAGGGTCCAGGAAGGTGGCACACCTTCTAGAAGGGGTGACTTGTCCTACAAGGCATCTAGAGGTGTCTTGGTCTTCTGGACACCTTCCCTCCTACTAGAAGCAAGCTGAGGAATCTAGGAAGGGGCAGAAGCTTCTAGAGGAGGGAAGGGATGCCTTCCTAGGTGGGAAAAGGACAGCCTACCAAGGAGCACTCTAGAAGCCATAGAATCTGCTAGGAAGCTCCAAATCTGGCATGCTTTGGTGTTCTGGAAAGCTTAGATCAGTGGCTATAAAATGCCACTGCTTGTGAGCCTTGATCAAGTGTTAATTCCCAGTCAATTGAGGCCAAAACTATTGCCTCACTCTCTGACCAGATTTTGCCATCCTTG
>SZWC01001099.1:169706-210305 GCA_023375785.1 Penium margaritaceum | reverse complement strand
GGTGGAAAATAGATGCCAGGAAGCTAGCTCAACCTCTAGAGTTCCTCTTTAAGTTTCTAGAAGGCCAGGTGAGGGTCCAGGAAGGTGGCACACCTTCTAGAAGGGGTGACTTGTCCTACAAGGCATCTAGAGGTGTCTTGGTCTTCTGGACACCTTCCCTCCTACTAGAAGCAAGCTGAGGAATCTAGGAAGGGGCAGAAGCTTCTAGAGGAGGGAAGGGATGCCTTCCTAGGTGGGAAAAGGACAGCCTACCAAGGAGCACTCTAGAAGCCATAGAATCTGCTAGGAAGCTCCAAATCTGGCATGCTTTGGTGTTCTGGAAAGCTTAGATCAGTGGCTATAAAATGCCACTGCTTGTGAGCCTTGATCAAGTGTTAATTCCCAGTCAATTGAGGCCAAAACTATTGCCTCACTCTCTGACCAGATTTTGCCATCCTTGGAACCAGTTGCCTCCACAGTTTCAGTCTCTCCAAAAACAGTTGGTGGTGTGAAACAACCACTGCTAGGGACCCTTCAGGGTGCACACTCACCCTCAGGCCAACACCTGAGACTGGCGTCCAGTATGGCCATGACTGCCAAAGATCAGACACTGGTACTGGATAGTCCAAGGCTCGATGAGCATCTTGCCACTTTGTATTTTCTACTGCTTAGACTAGTATAAAAGGGCAGTACTTTCATTTGTAGATTACTTTGTCTATACTTCATCGTTTCATTGATGAAGCATATCATTGGAATTGGCAAGGGACGAGTTGTCCAGTTGAATGCCTCATTGAGGCTCTTGAAAATCGTGTCGTCACTCAAACCGAGTAAAAGGAACTGAGAAGATTTGAAGTGTGCAGGTTGTGCACGGTAACGCCCTGAGGCATGTACACAAGTGACCAACAGTTGTAAGAAGTTTTGTGATGCATTCCTAAGGTATGTAGAGATCCTATTTTCTACAGGATATTAGGTGGGGAAGTTCAGTTGAAAGCTGGGTAGAGGTTGGGTAAGAACTTGGATTGGACATTGGGCTAGAAGCTAGCATAGTAGCTGGGCTTAGAGATTAAACTAGAAGTTGTGTTGGCGGTTGGGTTGGAGGACTGGTTAAGAGTTGGGTTGGAAGTTGAGTTGGAAGCTAGGTTGGAAGTTGGGTTGAAGGTTGCGTAGAGAGTTGGGTTGGAAGTAGGGTAGGATGTTGTGTTGGACATTGATGGAAGTGCGGTTGGAAGTTAGGTTGGAACTTAGGTTGGAAGTTGGGTTCCATCTTGGATTGGAAGTTAGGCCGTGCTTTGGGTTAGGAGGTGGGTGTGAATTTGGGATGGACGTTAGGTCGGATTTTCGGTCAGAAATGGGGTCAGAATTTAGGTCAGAAGTTGGGTTGGAGATTTATTTGGAAGTAGAGTTGGAAGTTGGATAAGGAGTTGGGT
Organism: Penium margaritaceum; assembly: GCA_023375785.1. Lineage (NCBI taxonomy): Eukaryota > Viridiplantae > Streptophyta > Zygnematophyceae > Desmidiales > Peniaceae > Penium > Penium margaritaceum. Next base: position 208,899 of record SZWC01001099.1, on the reverse strand, counting down.
TGGAATTTTGTTTATAAATTGGATTGGACATCGACTTAGAATTTTGACTGAATGTTGGGTTGAAAGTTGGCTTGGAAAAATGGATTGGGAGTCGGGTAGGAGAATGAGTTGGGAGAACACTCCATGATCGGACTCCATGTTTGTGCATGATCCATTGGATAATTGGTCCCCACCTCTCTACAACAAAGACAACAAGGTGGATCCTGAAGAAGAGGAGCTGTTCCATCTCAGACGCCTCGAGGAACTTCGCGAATGGAAGGCAATCCACCAGGCGCAATTTGCGAACAAAGTTGAGGAGAGGCCGGACAATGATAGAGCAGACCAACAAGACAGAGTCCAGGAACAAGACAATTCTATGCAGGTGGAAGACTACATTTTAAATGCTGACGAGGAGCCTGATGTATACGACGAGCCTGTCCTACTCCAAAAGGTCGTCACGCCCAAAGGGAGAACCTTGTATGAGGTTGTGGATATGACGCCCCAGGAAGAGGTATCACAATTCCTTGAGGTTACCATGCCAAGAAGGCTGTCCCTAGCACCCTCTGTCACTGGCGCAGGGGAATATGATGAGTTGCATCATCTCCAGGATGACTAGGAGAAAGGAGATGCTATATCCCTGGACCATCATTCGGTGCAGGCCGTGTATGCCTTTCATCAGCCAGTCTCTTTTAGAAGGCAAGGCTCCCCTTCCGTGCCAAATATCAACCAACAAAAACTACCTTCTGAAAGGGTCATATCCTCACCACGGGCGAGAAGGGTCTTTGAGGCTATGGAGCAACAAGGCATGGGCAGCCGACATCATGGGAAGTCCATGATGAGCTTGCGCTGATAAGAGGCGATGTCCACCACGTTGCAGGGATGGAACCCCTCAAGGATCCCTCAACATAGCATAACATCCTTTGACCATGCACGACCGCTCCGGAGGGATGTCACTGCTCAGGCTGGAGTCAATGTTTCTTCCAAGATGGGCATGCCAGAGCCAGTGCGAGGTTCGGGTGGGACACGTGTATCGTCGACTGTCCCTCGGTCAATGCATCATGTGCCACCAAGGAAGTCAGTTATGCCTCCTCATGGTCAGATAAGCAGAAGAGCGGCCACTTCCATTGAAGGCCGGCTTCAGGGGCAATCACAAGCAACTGTTTGATTCAGTAGACAAGGTCAACAATAAGTGCTTCCTGGTAGTAAACAGTATGCCATATGGTTACATGTAAGTTTAGCGCCACAGCACATGGCAAGTTTTGGACTGATAGGGAACAGTGGTAGACGAGTTCCGCAAGGGTGAATGGAGATGGCTCCATCGGCGCTTTGAGAGCCGTTGCTCTGGTGCAAGCACACCTATCCCACCTGGGTGCTCTGGCTAGAGCACATGTGCAAATGGTGCATATGCAGGAACTGACCTCAAGCTCAGTGATGAAAGCTTCATACACTCTTGCAAAGCTCGACATCTCCAAAGGATAACCAGAGGAGGACCCGGCTTGGCTGACACACAATCGGACCTGCAGCATTTATACACTCAGGATGCCTCAAAAGAAGAAGCCATTTACTAACAACGGGAGCTCAAACATAGGACAGCACGAGAGCAGACGGCCACAAAGGAACATGTCACACCCACCATCCGGATACTTGCCAGAGCTTCTGTAACTAGCCCAACAAAACCACACGACTACCTTCATAGAAGTTGATATGGTTGTGGAGAGTTAACCCACAAGAGACGAGAGTGCCCCAACCCCATTCTAGTACGTGGAGGAGAAGCATGGGGAACCCAATACCAAGGACGTAACACTGGTTGAGTGGTACCTACCAACACAAGGCAAGCTCTTGGACCCAACGTGGGTGCATGTGCCACCAACCAAAGTGGAAATGGATCAGACCAGTGGAAGACCCATGCCCAGTAATGGGAAATGGAGGAGCATCAGTTGCAAGCCAACCAACCACGTGCAACGTCCCATCTCGGAGTGTGAAGCTTGACATCACACCAATAGAGGATGTAACAACGGAGAATCCACCAACAGCTGCAGAACGGGAACTCATTACGGCAGCAAAAGCTCAAGGGGTCAAAGTTTTGTAGGTCGAGGAAGTGAATGAATGCATGCACAAGTTCACATAGTAGGAGAAGAAAGCTAAAGCGGACTTGCAGACCTGCATCGAGGCACGCTCAGTACGGTTACTGTGACAGGTTGCAGCTGCGCCACAAAAACCTCCATTAGAAGCACGCATGCGAACCTCCAAGGGCTCCACGTCTCCTTGTTTCAAGGCTGTCACTTTTGCATCTCCACCAAAATCAGACTCCACATCTGGCCTTATGACCTCCTTCCACCTCCCCTTCCAATCATTATCCGTAGGCGCATACCTTTGGCGACATCCGGAAAGCCTCCCACAGTTTGCTACTGTTCTAGAAGAAGAATCTAAGAAGCTTCACCTAGCAGGCATCCGACTCAGTTGCACCAAGAGTCCACATGATCGACTGAGCAAACCAGTGATCCGCGCTGATCCTGATGTGCAGGGATGGCGACCTGTGCTCCTTGCACAGCAAGGACCGTACGCCCCATACCATGAGGTGGCCAGCTGTTTTGTATGGATATGTAGTAAGACGTTCCTGGCTATCATCAACCTCGGTGCTACCCATACCACGGTCACCCTACAGGTATTGTAGGAAGTCGGCTGGTATCACAGAATTCAGTCACCAATGCCTCTGGTGGAAGAAACGCCGGATGTGATGTCCTGGAGAATCCATTACTTGAAGTTGGAGTTATCCACGAGGTGGTGAAGATGCAGATTACCATCACACACACCTAAAACATCCTTTTTGGAATGGATTATCTTGTTCCCCGACAAGCGGCCACGCTCAACGCAGATGGAGTCATGTAGTTGACATCCTCAGGATACAGCACTTGCGAGGCACTGATTGTTGGACCTTGGACCTCCGTGCTTACAAGATACGGACATCCTTTCTTTTTTACGTTGCCCGTGTAGAGGACCAGGCCACAAGAAACTCAATCCTGTTGTTCCCCAAGCATGATGCTGCCCCGTTCATTCCACATGATGCCTGGCTGACATCGTGAGTGTTAGTCGCTTCACAGACAAGGGATATGAGGTGCTCTTTTGCAGGAAAGGCGCAGTGGTGTGCATTGACGGGGACGGCGAGGTCGTGCTATAGGCAAAGCGCGAGGGCGGTATCTATATTGTGGAGACCAAGGTGGTCCCCACGGCATCCGACAAAGCAGACTTGTAGGAGCGCGACGTCAACATGGCCAAGGGAGGAAGTACTCATCTGGAGCTGTGTTACCGACGGTTGGGCCATTTGGCGCCAGCAACCGTTAAGGAGATGACGAAGCGCGACATGGTGCATGGCCTCGTCATTGACGGTGCAGCACACGTGGCAAGAGATGTAGCAGCGCACAAAAAGTGCGAGCCTTGCATGTTAGGCAAGGCGCGGCGCAAGCCATTCAATGAGAAAACAGGTCCTTTCCTGGCGCATAGGACCTACTGGAGGTCGTGCACAACAACGTGTGCGGACCGTTCAAAACGCAGGCAAACAGCGGCTTGAGATACTTCATCACCTTCATTGACAACTGTAGCAGAAAAGTCTACGTGTACTTCATGAAGCGGAAGGCCACCGTCCTGGACCGGCTGAAGGAGTACTTCGCTGCAGTGGAGAGGCAGACTGGCTAGAAGGTTAGAGCGCTACGCAGCGACAATGGCGGAGAGTACGTGGGCTTTAGCGGGTGGATGAAGCAGCAGAGCATCAAGTGAGAACCCACCACGATGTACTCGCAATAGTCTGACGGAGTAGGGGAGCGGGCATACCAGACGCCGCTCAACATGGTGCAGACCATGCTTGTGGATGCGGAATTGCCGCAAGGGTTCTGGGCAGACGCGGTGCGTATAGCAAGCTACACCATCAACCTCACCCCAACAGCAGTGCTGAAGGGCAAGGCGGCCAGAAGACGCCACAAGAGGTTTGGAGCAAGCACAAGCCAAACGTGGCACACTTGAAGGTTTTTGGGTGCAAGGCGCACGCGATGGTGCAGGCGGTGCAACAAAGCGACAGCACGCTGGAACCGCGGGCAAAGCCGTGCTTGTTCCTTGGCTATGAGAGTGTGCAAAAGGTGTACCGGCTCTGGGACCCACGCACGTAAGAGATCATTCGCAGTGGTGATGTCGAGTTCGACGAGCAGCAAAGCTTCAGCAGCAGCAGCAATGACATGAGCATCAGGAACACTCCAAAACAGGGGGAGTAGTTCCAGCTCCTTGACTTTGAGGAGGAGCCGGCGGACGTGGAGGTCCATGATGCGGCATCGGAGCGCAGTGGTGCAGAAAGTGCAGCAGCCGACGCGATGGACTCTGAGGACGATGCAGCTAGACTATAGATCTGGTGGAATGGTCCGTCCAAGGAGGCACCGCGGGGTGCCAAACCGCGCACTCGCGGCGGAGTTTGCATTGGGCGTCGCAGAAAAATCTTTCGGACGCGCCGCCCATCCGGTTGATGGTTCACCGGAGCGGGAGGAATTCTCGGGAAGCCGTCCGGTCGATGATTCACCGGAGCGGGCTGAGTCGAAAGGATCGCTGCAGAGCAGCAAGATGCCACCAAGAATGCCGTGCGACAGCGGAATGCAACGCAGAGCGGGGAAGCGTTTGGATTCAGGTAGCGGTCGATGGATCGGCATGACGTGGTGCATGCTAGCTGCATCAATGGAGCCAATGACCGTGCAAGAGGCGCTTGCGCGGCTTAAGAGAAAGCACTCGGATGCCGCCATCAAGTCAAAATTGGCGTCCATTGTACAAAACAACATGTGGCAGCTGGTTCACAGGTCGAAAGATGCCAAGGTCATCAGCTCCAAGAGGGTCTTCAAGACCAAGTTCACAAAGGAAGGGTTGGTTGACAAATACAAAGGCGCGGCTTGTGGAGAAGGGATACCCACAGCGTAAGGGCGATCACTACGATGAGACGTTTGCTCCCGTTGCCAAGTTCACAAGCATCCGGGCAGTACTTGCGGTGGCAGCCACAAAGGACATGGAGCTTCACCAAATGGACGTAAAGACGGCCTTCCTCAATGGCATCATTGACGAAGAAACCTATATGGAGGTGCCAGAGGGGGTTGAGGCGCCAGAGGGGAAGGCGTGCAAGCTGCGGAAGTCCTTGTACAGGCTAAATCAATTGCCCAAATGCCGGTACCAGCACATGGACAGCTTCATGGCACAACTCGGCTTCAATTGCTGTGCGGTGGATCATAGTGTGTACGTGTGGTGCAGCAAGAAGCTCCATCTGATTGTTGCACTCTATGTGCACAATCTGATCTTGTGCTCCTCAGACCTGCTGAGCTTACAGCAACTGAAAGAGCAGCTGAGCAGCAAGTTCCAGATGTCGGACATGGGGGAGCTGGAGTTCTACCTTGAGGTGAGCATTACGCAAAACCGGAGGGCGTGAACGCTTGAGCTGGGACAGGCCAAATACGTGGCCGAGGTGTTGAAACGGTACGTCATGGAGGACTGCAAACCAGTGTGCAGTCGTGTCTCATGACCTGTGAACTAAGTGTGGCAATGGCTCCACAAACAAAAGAAGAGCGGGAGGATATGGCAGGGGTGCCGTACCAATCGGCGGTGGGCAGCCTCATGTTCGCCATGGTGGAATCTCAACCAGACCTGGCCTACGTTGTGGGCCAAGTGAGCATGTACGTGGTCGATCCAGGGCCACTACACTAGCAGGCGGTGAAGCGCATCCTCCGCTACGTGCAGGCAACGCGGCACACGCGCCTGATGTTTGACGGCAAAGAGCGGGCGGACCCTTTACGTCTAGTATGCTACACAGACACAGACTATGCTAGGGATGTGGACAAGCGGAAGTCCATATCCGGCTACGTGTTCTTCCTTGCTGGTGCAGCGGTCTTGTGGTGTAGCAGGAAGCAGGACTGTGTCGCCACCTCCACAATGGAAGCAGAGTACATCGCGCTGGTTGAGGCGGTCAAGGAGGCGGTGTGGCTCCGCAAGTTGCTCGGGGAGCTGGGCGTGCCGCAGCTGGAGCCTACAATGGTACAAGAGGACAATACAAGCTCCATCTCGCTGACCAACAACCTGATGCAGTAGAGGAGGAAGAAGCCCATCGACGTGCGTTATCACTACGCACAAAACATGGTTGAGAAGGGGCAGGTGGTGCTGCAGCAGTGCAGCACACACAACATGCTTGCGGATTGCTTGACCAAGGCGTAGCCCACAGACCGACACGCGATGAGCATGGCCGGACTTGTGATGACCAGCTATGATGAGCTAGAGGGCGCAGCGGAAGATGAGTGAGAGTAAGCAGGAGCAGCGGGCGTGGCAGGTGCAAGGGGGAGAATGTTGAAAGAATTGCCCCTCCGTATGCCCAAGTGCGGCGCCGGGAGGCGCTGACGAGCCGCCAGAAACTGGAAACGCCGCTCGGGCGGATCCGGCAACTCAAAGATTGCTCAGATTCTAAAATGAAGGACTGAAATATGACAAGGTTGTGAATCCAGTGGAAGTTGTTTTGCCAGAATCGGACGAGTATCGAGGAAGATATGGCCTTCCAAAGTTGAGGTATGCGCAGCGGCTCTGGGAGCCGGCTGCGACTCGAAATCCGGTCGATAACCGACCGGACCAAGTAACAAAAGTACCATCAGGAGAAAATGCTCGAATAGGCCTACCTAGGCATCCGGTGGATGATCCGCCTGATCAGGTGGATCATCCACCGGGTCCGGTAGTGCAGGTTGTTACTGAGGGAATTAGCCAAAAACCTAGCTCGACGTCCAAAACTCAGTAGTACGTTTTGTTACTTGGGGACTTAGTCAAAATTGTGACTGCAAATCCACGGACAGGTTTCAAACCTCGTCATACCCCATCACCAAACGCGGCCTAAAAGTGGGTAGGGTGCGTGGAAACAGTGCAGGGGACCCCCACACCATGTGCAATGGGATATGCACCTTGGGAAAGGCACTTCGCACGTGAACAAAGGCGCTACGACAAGTGGCGGCGTCAGGCTTATGTGGTGGGTGAGACCTGCGCTTCGGTAAGCATAACATGGGCTACGCTTGACCAAATTGTGCAAGGTTTGGTACGTTGGAGAGCTCATGACTAGCCGTATAAATGGTGTGATCATGTCCATGTTAAAAAAGACTAATGCAAAACAACGTTATTCCTTTCACAAACTGACTGTCTCCATATTCCTGCTCACATAGCCTGAGGCGACCAGAAAGCTCACGCTCAGTCTCAGATTTGCCCAAAAAAGCAAAGGTGAACCACTAGAGACGATCAGACAAACGTCGGGACTGCACCACGCGGAACTCATCCTGACACGGCGTGCAAACTCAGTGTGCGTTGTATCCACTCTTAGAATCAGCATGCCCTCCGCACTTCAGTCCACATCAGAGAGGAGTATATACATGGAGAACATGAACACATGCATGTGCTTGAGGAGAAGCCGCAAAAGTAGAATGCAAAGAGCATGTAGATAATGATGACTGGCTATAACGTGGCAAACAAGGCCTATCGCCTCTATGACAGCAGTATCGGCCACGTTATCATCTCCAAGGATGTTGTCTTCAATGAAACCAACATCATCAGTACCCACATCGTCCGTGAAGAGGCAGCACAACCAGCAGCTCATAGAATAGCTGGAGGAAAAACTCTTCCAGACCCCGTATCTCCAGACCCTTTATCTACTATAACTGTAGCATGATCACTCTACTCTTCTATGTCTGACGTATTAGATACATCAGCCTTATCGATGAGAGGAAAGGGAGAAGGAGATGTAGAACCACGAGCTGCAACAATTGTGCCAGTAATACCTGGTCAACCGCTTCCTAGCGCTCCAGTACCAGGTTGCAGGTACCACCTGAGGGTGCGAAAAAAACCCAGTGAGCACGGCCATGTCTAGATGCCACAAAACCCAAAACAGATTAATGTTGTTGTTGCTGCAGACTCAGATGAGCCAATGTCATATGAGGAGACTATGGTTGCACTAGATGCAACAGATAGGATGCAAGCCATGCAACAAGAGATATTGTCAAAGCTAGATTATGGCACGTGGGACCTGACTAGGGGTCCACATGGACACAAGGTGATCACGTGCAAGTCGGTGTTAAAGAAGAAGCAAGCGGATGGCAACTTTGAGTAGTATAAGGCGAGGCTGCTCTCCAAGCAATACTCGGACCAGGATGGTATCGACTACAATAAAACCTTTGTCCTTGTTGCAATGTTTACCTCTCTACACACTCCCCTTACTTATGGAATAGCTGAAGACTTCAAGACCCAGCACATGGATATCAAGACAACGTTCTTGAACAATGACTTGGAGGAGGAGATTTACATAGAGCAGCCAAAGGGATTCATCATTGATGGCTAGGAACACATGGTTGAAAAGATGCAGAAATCGCTGTATAGCCTCAAGCAGGCATCACATGCTTGGAACCAGAATTTGGATGTAGCACTACAGTGCATGGTATTTGAGCACATTGAGTGTGGGTACAACGTCAATCACTGACAGCAAATCCAGGACACCATAATCATCATTGTCTATATGGATGACATGCTCCTCCTTTCTAGCAGCATCTCTGTACTGTATGAGTTCAAGGAGGCCATGTAGGAGCGCTCGAGATGTATGATCTTAGTGAAACATCATACTTCCTTGGCATCCAGATCACTCTCTTTCTGTCTTGCTACAGATGAGCGGCTACATCAAGGATGTTGGGAAATGGGCCATCTGGCTCCATTTCAGGTCCCCAGGAGCACATTCCCGGATACTACCACAGGCCTGCTCCGATCAACCATCAGAATTCACCATTGGAAAGTTCAGGTGGCAAAATGTCTACGATCCAAGTTTCAAGCTGATCCAACGGTCCGATTGGGAGATATGAGTGCGTAAGGCTGGAGATATGAGTTTTCGGAGTTTTCGGAATTCATCAACCGTCAGTGTTTGGGTCACTATGGACAACGGCTCCATGCCTTAGCCTGAAAAAAGAAAAAGGAAAGACGTCCAGTGTCAAGACCTAATGGGAAAAATATCCAAAAAAGTCCTTGATTCTGGAATGGCCTTGTGAGAGTGTGCCGAATAGGAAAAAAATACCTCTCCTTACTCTTTATGTGAGGTTAGATCCCTGTGTGCTAGCCATGGACACATGGCGATTTCCCATGGGATTGTGGGTCATGTGACCGCTAGGAGTGATCCATGAGAGCATTCCCTAACTCTCTAGATCATGTGTGAGTCAACAGCCTGATTGCTAGGCTGATTTCCTTTCTTTTTTTATGTTATGGACTCTAGTTTGTGAGCCTTAGCCTCCATGGCTAAGTGGTGTGGTCTGCGAGAGGGCTGACTTGCCCAATCTCTAGCTCTATATGTACTCCATCATTTCTTGTGAATCAAATAACAATTCTTCAGCACAATGGATACCGTTGCAGTCCCACATGGTTGCCGCTCAAAGGTCACCTGTCTCCTCAAGTTCCAACGCTTCTATGAGAGCAAGATTCATCTAATTTGAGCCAGCATAGGCCGTCACTTTGAGAGTGATGGTTTAGGCTAGAAACTTGACCACATTTAAGGATCGACCAGTGAATCTTAAAGTTGGAAAGACAAGCTTTCCAATGTGCTCAAGATGGCAAAGATTCAATAGTCGGATGCAGAGTTATGCTGAAAGCAAGTTTGGCCAGGGCTACTATATTCTTTATGAGTAAGACAGCTGCCTTGTAATGACCATACCGCTGTTGTTTCTTGCTCAGATTTAGAAATTTGTACATGCAAACTAAATTATTTTTCCTAAGCCTTTTATTGGTGAAAGAATGTTTGCATTTCATTGGTATGTTGGGGAGAAATGCCAGTTACAAATGAACTGGTCTGAGTTGGAGTACGAGCAGCAACCTACCCTGTTTTCAAAAGGGCATATCTTTCAGAATCCTATGCTTATGACCCTGTTCTATGGGTCCATCTGAAAGCTATTGAGCTGCATTTTTAAGTTCTGGACTCAGGCTCTCCAAATCCCTAGTCTTCTGGCCTCTACAGTCCATTTTCTGTCAGAATGATGTTTGGTAGAAGCAGTAGCAGAAGCAAGTGTTGTACCGGGACTCAAGGGCAGCTTCGAGTATCACCAAAGCTCAAAATGGCAACAAAAGGAGTGGTGACAACAGCCATGTCCTTGGAGAGGCTCGAAGGATGGACCAACTTCACGTTTTGGAATATCGGCACCCGTTTCCTGCTAAAGGAGATGGGCTTGTGGGAGATGGTGCGCGGCGATGAGCTAGCTCCAACGTTGCAAGGAAAAGGCATCACCGCTATGCAGGTGGTGGTGGGGAAGACACCGCAAAAAGGTACAGCATATGCAAGTTCATCTACAACAACAGCACCGGCGTATGAGGAGTGGAAAAACAATGACAGGCAGGCCTACAGGTTGCTTGTCAACACCATCTCCAACCCACATCTTTTATATGTGGCTGATTATGCTACTACAAAGGAGGGATGTGATGCGTTTTGCACAAACTTTGAGAGCAAGGATCCTTCATTCCTTACGCTGTTGAAGGAGACAACGATGGTATTGAAAATGCAGGGTGCACAAGAAGGGATGGAGGCGTACCTGGCTAGGGCAAAGGATCCCGTAAAGCAGCTGAAAGCGGCTAGGAACCCTGTGTACAAAACGTGCTTCATCCTCCTCTTGCTGAGGAGACTCCCAACAAGCTACAACACAATGAGAGAGACACTAGAGTGCCTGCAACCTCTTGACCTCGACTTCATCTACACGCACCTAGTGCAGGTAGAACTGCGTCATAATGCAAGAAAGTGTAATGGCGGCAGCAGCCATGAAGCAACTTTTATGGTAAGGGGCCCAGAGAGTCAGGAGCTATAGTCACGTGGGTAGAGGAGAGGTGGAAGAAAGGCAAGTGCCACTATCGCCAAAAAGAGTGGAACTACACAAAAGAGTGCTTCAAGTCCAAGAGGGACCAAAAGGAGTAGTAGCAGCACTAGTAATCGTAGCAGCTGCAGCCTCCACAACATTAGTAACAACAGTCACAACAGTGTGAGCAAGTACAGCAAAACCAGGCTGGAGTATGCCTCTTTGGTAACATGAACATGATAAAGGAGGTGTACGACCGCGTTTTCATGGCCAAGTCCGACATGTCGCAAGTGGAGAAGGTGGATCTAGCATGGTACAAGTAGAGAGGACGCACCAAGAGTCTAACGCACCCCATGGAGTGGTTTTTATAGTTGTAGTCAGTCCCCCCTTGACCTATTACCTTGGGTGATGACCGGGTGGAGTATGCTGAGGGGAAACAGATTGTGGAGATGTGGTTGGAAACCCCACCTGGTGTTGAAGTGGGAGTGTTCCATGGCTTAATGTATGTACTCGATGCTGTGTTCAACCTGCCCTCATTCTCCTCTCTCACCAACACAGGTTTGCACATGGTCTTTGATGATGACTATGGCTACATCCTCGACGAGGAGAGAGGAGAGGTATTGGCCAGGTCAGTGAAGGAGGACAACATGGACCGCTGGGGGGGGGGGGCAACCAAGATCCTTCGTGAGCAGTGTCTTGTAGTAATGGTGTAGGCAAAAGATGGTGAAATATGGCATGCGCGCTACAGCCAAATTGGCTTGTGCGCATTGCAGCAGCTTCAAGGAAAGCAGATGGTGATTGACTTGCCCAAAATCTCTAACTTAAAGGAGGAGTTGTGCATTGACTGTTTGGAGGTATGCAACATTGCGAGGCATTCTATAGAGCAGAGGAGCGTGCAAAAGAGGTGTTGGAGCTGGTCCATATAGACTTGTGTGGCCTAATGCAGACCCAGAGCTTTGGAGGCTCTATGTGTTTTCTTACCCTTATTGATGATTTCAGCCGCTACACTGTTGTGTACTTTCTTTCTTCCAACGACCAGTGCTGTGACAGGCTCAAGGAAATGGTCCAGAACCACATTGACAAGAAAAACAATGCGTTATGATGTGACCACGATGGAGAGTACCGAAGCACTATGGTGTCGATCAAGAACTCCAATGCAATCAAGACGCTTTAACAGATGATGCCATACAAGGCGTAGCTTGGCAAGAAGCTAAGCGGGGGTCATCTCCGCGCGTTTGGCAGCTGGGCGCACATGCACTTGCCTTAGGAGAAGCGACAGAAGTGGGACACAAAGAATGCGTAGATGCTGATGATTGGCTATGATGTGATAAGAAAGGCGTATCGCCTCTAGGAGATGGATACTGGCCACGTAATCATCTCTAGGGACTTCATCTTCACCAAAAAGAGTGTCATTAGCAACAACATTGTATATGAAGAGGGAGCAAAATCACCAGCTAACAAGGTAGTGGGAGCAGATACCATTCCAGTGTGACAGTGGAAGAACCAGTCTACTCTTCCATGTCTGATGCAGCAGATACAATAGGCTAATGGACAGAAGCTGAGGAAGGAGATACAGCACCAGAGGCAGCATCGGTTGTGCCAGCAGCACCACGCCAGTCACTCGCCAACGCACCACGTCGCAGGTATCCTCTTAGGGTGCGCTTCGGGCTTGGTACTTGGAGCAGTTTGTGGATGCTCTTGAAATAGAATAGATGAATGTTGCAGTTGTAGCAAATTCAGATGAGCCGCCTTCATATAAGGAGGCATAGGCTGTACCTATTGCCGTAAATTGGGCACAAGATGTACAGTAGGAGATAGAGTCACAGCTTGACAACGGCACGTGGGAACTGACCGAGCATCCTCCTGGAGGCAACGTGATCAAGTGCAAATGGGTGTTCAAGAAGACGAGGGGTGCAGATGGCAACCTGGAAAAGTACAAGGTGACACTGGTTGCGATGGGCTACTCATAACAGGACAGGAGGGCATCGAATACATGGAAGCATTTGCTCCTGTTGCAAAGTTTGCCTCTATGCACTCTCTCCTCTCTTATGCAGTAGCTAAGGACTTTGAGATCCACCACTTGGATGTCAAGACAATACTCCTGAACGGTGACTTGGAGGAGGATAAATACATGGAGATGCCGAAGGGAATCGTCATTAATGGCCAAGAGCACCTGGTTTGTAAGCTGTAGAAGTCGTTGTACGCCCTCAAGCAAGCGTGGTGTACGTGGAACCAGAAGTTGGATGCGGCAATGCAGTGCATGGGGTTTGAGCACAGCAAGTGTGACAATAGTGTCTATCGCTAGCACCATGAGCATGAGGTCCTCATCATCATTGTCTATGTGGATCAAATGCTCCTCTTTTCCAGCAGCATGTCCACACAGCACAAGTTCAAGGAGGTGGTGCAAAAGCGCTTTCAGATGTCTAATCTCTAGATATGTAGGACCGGAAATCACACTCTCTGTTGTTTTAATAGAGTTGCCATATCAAGGAAGTGTTGCAACGGTCTGGAATGGTAGAAGGAGAACCCATGGGCACACTGCTTGAGACGCAGTAGTGCCTCATGAGTTTAAGTTTAGAAGCCGATGCAGCTGAACGACAGAAGTATGAAAGCACCGTTGGCAGTCTTGTGTACCTGACGGTGGCAACCAGGCCGGACCTCCCACAGGCTTTGAGTGTTGTGAGTGAGCACATAGAAAATCTTGGACCTGAGCACAAGAAGGTGGAGAAGTGGATTTTCCGCTACCTTGTTGGAACCATCAATATTAGCATCACCTACAATGGCACCAACAACGTTAACATCGGCTACACACACACAGACTTGGGTTCAAACCTTGGTGATTGCAAGTCCATCTCTGAGCTGGTGAAGCAAGAGGCAGGTGGTTGTGGCAACATCAAGCACAGAAGTTGAGTACGCGTGACTTAGCTTTGCGATAAAGGAAGCACTTTGGCTCAAATGTCTAATGGCGGAGATGAGTGGGAGAGCAATAGTTTTTGTTGTTTTCCCTGTCCACAACCCGAGCGCAATCGTACTCGCTGGGAATCCTAGGCACCATGCACGCACCAAGCACATGGACATTTCCTATCACTTCACCAGGCACAGAATGCAAGAGGGTACAATCAAGCCAGAGTTCACTCCAACCAGCAAGCAGGCTGCTGATTTTTGCACTAAAAGGAAGCAGCAGGTTTGCATGAAGGCATGTGGACTCAGCTTACTCTGACTGCGGCAAAGTGGGTGAATCTTGTCAAAAAGGCAATCCGGCTCAGTTTCAGGTCCACAGGAGCAAGTTCCATAAAGCTGCTAGATGTCTAATCCGATCGACAATCCAACTTCTTCATTCGAATGATCAGGTGGCAAAAAAAGTGCAGTCCAAGTTTCACGCCAAACCAGCAGTCGGATTAGGAGATGTAAGTTTTCAGAATTTCTTGGCTCATCGACCGCCTGTGTCTGAGTGATCATGGGCAATGGCTCGATGCCTTAGCATGAAAGAAGAAAAAGGCAAGAGGTCCAGGGTCAAGACCTGATGGGACAAATATCCAAAAAAAGTCTTAAACTACTAGATTGCCTTGTCAGAGTCTGTTCACTAAGAAAAAGGTACATCTCCTTGCTTTTCAGGTGAGGTGAGATCCTTGTGTGCTAGCCATGTACACATGGTGATTCTCTATGGGATTGAGGGTTACGGGACCACTCACAGTGTGCCATGAGAGCATTATCTAGCTCTCTAGGTCATGTGTGAGTGATCAACCTGGTCGCTAGTCTGATTTCATCTCTTATGTGACGTTATGAAGTATAGTGTGTGAGCCTTAACCTCCATGGATAATTGGTGTGGCTTGTAAGAGGAGTAACTTGCCCCAGCTCTAGCTCTATACCTATTCCATCAATTTTGAGTGATTGAAAACCATTCTTCAGCACAACTGATGTCCTTTCAGTCCCACATGCTCGCTGCTCCAAAGTCACCTCTCTCCTCTTCTTGTAACAAAGGACGTACTAGAATGGTTCAGCATAGTAGAGACCAAAACCATCGACATACCACTTGAAACGCGATAGTATCTCATGAGCTTCAGTGGACAGGTAGATGCAGCTAAGCAGCAGAAGTACCAAAGCAGTGTTGGAAGTCTCATGTGCCTGATAGTGGCAACCACGCAGGATCAAGCTAGTGTAGCAAGCGGCAACTAGCACCAAACACATCAAAACTGCCTATCACTTCATTGGGTACATCGTATAAGAGGGTGTTATGAAGCTGGAGTTCACTCCAACCAGCAAGCAAGTCGTTTATTCTACACCAAGCCTGTTAGAAGCTGTTGTTTTACATCTCACTGAGGTTGAGGTCCACAAGAGCAAGTTTGAGGAATATACCAGATACCAGAAGCTGTGTGAGCCATGCTTCCAAGGCAAGACTAAGATAAAGACCTTTGAGCGTAATGGGCAACGTGCGGCAGAAATCTTGGACTTGATTCAATCTCATGTGCTCGGACCATTTTGTACTCCTTCGAATGGCGGCAACAAACATTTATGGACCTTCATCAATGACCACAGCTGCAAGATTTGGATCTTCTTTGTCAAGGCAAAAGGAGAGTTCAAAGAGAAGCTAGAACAGTTTGTCGCCATGGCAGAGCGGCAGACGAGCAAGAAGGTTAGAGTGCTACGTACGGTCAATGGTGGTGAGTACAAGGCGTGCAAGGGCTGGTTGAGCTGGCGCGACATCAACCACCAGACCACCACGCCTTACACTCCGCAAAGGAATGGCATTGCCGAGCGAATGAATCAGACTATCCTCGGCATGACACGAAGCATGTTTTTTGTCGCCAGACTCTCACCTCGCTTCTGGGCTGAAGTTGCAAAAACTACTTGCTACATTGTGAGTCTTACTCCAGCAGGTGCACTTGGAAGATGCGATAAAAAGCAGCAAAAGAAACACCTAAGTATGCCACAGGAGGCTTGGTCAGGGAAGAAGCCAAATACCTCAAAGTTGAGGGTCTTCCTTTCTATTTTATGGGCAAAGGCCCAAGCAGGAGAAGGAAGGAGAAAATGTATAATGGTCGGCTATGACACCATACACAAGGCATATAGGTTGTGGGACCAAGCAGCTAGAAGGCTCATCAGGGGCCAAGATGTCGAGTTTGATGAAAGGATGCTCGGCAAGGAAGAGCTATTGGATCCTGTCCGTGCTGCCAAACTTTGAGAGTGGATTGTGTTGCTTGAGTGAGGTGATTGAGCACTTGAAAACTGGCAGATGGTTCGAGTGAAGCTGGATGGTGTTACTTTTGGGAGAGTGGTAATGTAAGCTGATACAACAACGGACTCTGACAATGAGTCTGAGTCATCCGAGGCCTCTAAGTCTCACTCTAAGGCCCGTGGCTCTTCCTAAAACAACGGATCATTGGCACCAGAAGAGCAATAGAAGCAGTCAAGGCTCGAGGCACCACCAGCAATACTTCAGCGTAGTATGGGCCAAAAGAAACGTTCGCGTGTACATGATGCTGAGAGTGCTAGATGGACCAGAATCAGCTGGTCTTGTCTGGCTCAAGGAGAGCCTGTGACCATAGTAGAGGCCATGAACATGCCATATGCTGTCAAGTGGAAGGAGGCTCTGGATATTGAACTCACATCCATTGAAGAGAATGACACATGGATTCTGGTGGACAGGCTTCAAAACGCTCACGTGGTGGGGTCAAAGTGCGTATTCCGGAAGAAGTTCAAGTAGGATGCTACAATTTTCAAGTACAAGGCAAGAGTTGCAGTGAAGGGGTTCTCAAAATATGCAGCCTCCAAATACAAGGAGACCTTTGTGTGTGCTGTTACCTTTGTCTCCATCAGATCCATGTTAGGCATTACTGCTACAAATGATCAAGACGTCGTCTACATGGATGTCAAGATAGCTTTCCTATACGAGAAGCTTGACAAAGAGGTACTGATGGAAGCCCCCAAAGGAGTGAAGGCTCCAAAGGACAAGGTATGCAATCTCGTGATTGTGCTCTACGAGGTGAAATAAGCCCCAAGGATGTCGTACAAGGAGATGGACGACTTCATGGCTGGGCCCACCTTCACGCACTCTTAGACTGACCTTTGTGTTTACGTGTGAGAGGATGAGCAAGACTTGATGCTTGTTGCGCTTTACGTGGATGACCTGATCATCTGCTTGTTTTCAGTTGCGCTGTTGAACAAGCTCAAGTCAGATTTGAGCGGCAAGTTCAAGATGGACATGGGTCCTGTTGAGTTCTACCTTGGGATAGCCGTCCATTGCAACCAAGGAGCAGGTACAATTGAACTCAGCCAGACCAAGTACATAATGGAGGTCCTCAAGAGGTACAACATGGAGGACTCCAAGCCCATTGGCAAATCCATGGGAACACACATGAAGCTCTCCTCACCCATGAGCCATAGCCCGACAGTAGAATATCGTGAGATGGAGAACATTCCATACTAGTCTACTGTTGGAAGCCTCATGTATGCCATGGTAGGAACACGCCCTGGCATTTGCTATGCTGTGGGATAGGTGAGCAGGTTTGTGGTCAATCCAGGGCCATAGCACTGGCAAGGAGTGAAGTGCACCATCCATTATCTGCAAAAGACACGACACATGGGAGTCGTGTTTTGAGGCCAAGAAAGATGTGACCCAATGTGCCTCGTGCTCTATAGCAATGCTGGCTTGGGAGAAAGAATCGATGACAGAACCTCCACCTCGGGCTTTGTGTGCCTCTTGAATGGAAGTGTAGTCTCTTGGACAAGCAGAAAGCAAGGCTATGTGCCCCTCTCTACCAACAAGGCAAAGTACATTGCTCTGTCAAAAGCATGGAAGGAGACATAGTGGTTATGTGGCTTGCTTGTTGATATGAAAGTGCCATAGGCGGAAGCAACGATGGTCCGGTCGACAACAATAGTACCATGAAAATGGCACAGGAGGACGTTATCTCCTAGCAAACCAAGCAAATTGACATCAAGTACCATTACTCATGCAACCTGGTTGCCAAGGAGTTTGTGGACCTGGAATACGTGGAGACCAAGAAGATGCTCGCAAATTGCATGACAAAGGCAACTGTTAGCAAATTGTACTATGCAAGTATCTGAGCAATCGGTATGGCCAGCGCAGCCGACAAAGACTAAGGCCAAAACAGCTGGAGAGAGAAGATATCTCATACCAAAGAGACAGAGGTGCAAGGGAGAGTTTTTTAATCTTATATGCCCCTTGTTCATAGTTGACAGAGGGGAATGAACGGAGTAGCATTGACGCCCATGTCTGAGTGAGACGCCGGTGGATAGTTTTCCAAAGGCACATCTGACCGTGGGGACCCGTTGGCTGATGTGGTGGGTCAGACGGGTAGTCAACGAGTTGCACACCCCCCTCAGCTCTCAAGTTTGTCGTGTCTATTGAAGATGACAAGCCAACCTGCTAGCGGTGGCTCCAGCGGAGTAGGACACACATGGTCATGGCTGTGTGCTCATTCAGGATGAGACATGTTCATGGGATAGATAGCAGTGAGACACACGTGATGCAAACGATCCGTGGCGGCATGGCCATGTACTACCCAGTATAGTAGACCCCGTCGAACAAAGGGAAACAAGTTTTCCGTGAGATGCCACTGACGTTGGCTTGCACTGCCCACTCTAGGAAACAGCAGAAGGCACGCACTCTGGGGTTACGGGAAAAGTCCAAGGGGTTATAGGAAATGACGATACTCTTTAAACCGGTGGCAACAACGCCCTGCTACGAATAAAAGGGGTTAGGTCGTGTATGCGTAGGATGCTCATTGGTCACCAACCAATTGAGAAAACACTAGAATACAGCAAAGCTTTTGCTTGCCAAGAAGTCAAGAGGGTACATTTGTCACAAACCGTCAAGATGACCCTCCCACTCTCTTTGCAATGCTGCGATGACATGGGTCACACATGCTTCAGCAGCTACCTGGGCAAGGTGCTACTACTAACGCCTCTTAAACTCATCAATGATATTTTTGGCGCCCTCGACCAATGTGCGGAGAGTGTCATACTACTGCGACACCTGAGAGTGAAGAGAAAGGAGGCTTCATTTAGCCTAGACCAATTCCAAGAGGTGCGTACATTCTGCTGTCCAGGCTGCCTCATATTCATCCCACAGTTTTTGGAGGCTTGGAACCTGTACGTGAAGTTTTGCTAGCCAGGAGAGAGTCGGGTAGCATCGTCACAAGCACTTGTGAGTGTTGTAAACTTCCCATCTCCTTCCCAACTGCCCCAAGGCAAGATCCAACAACACCAGTGGAGATATGTTGTCATCAATATACTACGCTCCAGATTTCAGCTCAATCCTACGACTGGAATGGAAGCCAAGGCCACAAGAAGAAAGAGGCATACCTTCTTCTACAACTGGCAACCAAAAGCAGCATAGTTTACATCTAAATTGCTCGGCATGGGACAAACATAAACTGAGGCATAGGACCAAGGATCAGAAGGGAAGAAACACATCAAAGGAGATCCGACAATGGAGGATCGCGAACCGAGAGTGCAAGCAATGGCTCCTCTCACGTCAATGTGGCTGAAGATCTTTGTAAAAGAGAGTCTCCTCTAGGAATTTCATACTCAACAGATGGAACAGGGAACGTGCCTTAAAGACCACATTTCTCATCTCAAGCACCTAGCTGATTGCATCAGTACACTTGTTCAACCCATTTTAGAGCAAGTACTCATTCAAATTCTTTTGAGTGGACTTCAAGTTAGGTTTCATGAAACCATAAACTGCCTCAAAACCTTCCAGACTCAAGGAAAGGATTTTGAAAACAGGTTGGCACAAATCACATCTGAATTGGCAGCAACGACGGCACGACTGGCTTGCTTAGAAGCTCTTCTAGCAAACCAAGCTGGAGCAAATACTGGAGCAGCCGCTGGCAACACCGGTGCTGTCGGTACTGCTGCTGCATGCGCTGCTGCCGTTGCAGCCCCGGTCAATTGTAACGCTGCCCAATCCTACTCACTCACACTAGAGAATGCCGTTCATGAGCTTACATAGGCAGAAGAAAAATGTGTGAATGAAAACGGCAGAGAATCAGCCGTCGCAGAGAAGTACCACGGGCAGCGAACAAAAACGTTTGGACCATATGGTACTGGTGGCAACTACGGACAAGGACATATGAGTGGTTCTGGAGATGGACATCACAGTCAACCAGTTTCCCACCCTCAAACATATGTGCACACAGAAGAACACATATACTGCGGATACAAGATACCAGGTCACGTTTAGAAGGACTTCCCTCAGCGCAGACCTTTCTTCAACCAATGTTGATGCAATAACCAAGCTTTCCTTGCTATTGAACAAGAAGAGGCTGCCAAAACTATAGTCTTTAAGCTCATCTCTACCCTTACACCCATGCGCTTGGGTTTCTACAAAAAACAAAGGTTCAGCCATTCAGACGCTGAAATGGAGATGATCCATTCACCATCACAAGATGCGATCATTTGAGCACTCTCCACTCACAAGTGAGCCAAATCAAAAACTGCGGCGATGGCAAATGACCAACTCTCCCTGGAAGAGATGGCCTTTTGCTCCATCGACGGTGCTTTTCTTCTTGCAACCGGAGTCTTGGCCTGGATTGTTGATTCTGGCTGCACCAAACACCTGAATTGAAAGAAGACTTGTACACCAACTACACATCCTTTGCAGCTCTAAGACTTGTCACAGTTGGAGATGGGTGCATCATCCTAGCATATGGTGAAGGCTCAGTTCGGGTTGGAAACTCTCTTGAGGGCAAGACAATAACACCAATGTTTTTGAATTTCCTCTACATTCCCAATTTAGAGGCAAATCTTCTCTTGGTCACAAGATGAATGACAAGGGACTGCAAGTGTGTTATTGACATTGAAAAGAACTGCCGCATTTTTAATGGGAAATCTCTAGCCGGTGTAGCCATGAGGACTGGAAATCTCACGGTTAAAGAAACCCAAGAACTTACAGTCCCAACGACTCTAGTGGAGGTTGCATTTGCAGCCAGTGATGAAGCCTCAAACTCAGATCCAATAGCTGAACTATGGTACAAGGGACTGGGGCACATTGGCTTCAGCACACTTCTGAAGATGGGTGTCAGAAACAGAATCAGACAACAACATTGCCTCGGAATGAGCACAAGGACGAAAAGCAAAAAAATTGGAATAATACTCTGAGACAATCGGCTGCAATGTCCAAAGCACTACTCCTCAACGGTCATGAGCAAAACTGCACGAAACCAAATGAAGACCCAACGACTGCTGGAAAACAAGCAAAACGTGTCCGACTAGCGTCAAAGAAGCCGTCTCTTCCTGTTCTGTATTGTGTATATGGAGGATGTTCATTCCCTCCCAATTCAACTGAAACAGTTCTTCTCATCATTTTCGCCTTTGGTATCATGGCTTCGCCTCCGTGTCCTTGCTCTACTCGCACCTCGCCTATCTCGCCTTTGCCAGCCACTCACAGCTTGGATATCTTTGCTATGTCACTCTCGCTCCTTTGCTCAGTCCCTGCCGACCCATAATTGTCCTTGCTCTCGCTCTCTCTCACCAACTACCGTCTACCTCACATATTCAATAACTCACCTTCTTGCAAAGCTCTACGAGTACATTCTTGGGATCGATCTCACTAGTTGACGCAGTTTTTCATGTTCCAATGCTTCTACTGTTGCTGTCTCCGCTCTTGCATTTTTCTAACATGGTATCAAAGCATGAGGCAACATCACATGGTGTCCCGTGACCCAGTCATCTCTCTGCCTTCGTCATCACTTTACTTCTCCGATCGGCATTCCTCCATTGCCGCCACCACCACTTTGTGCCTCTCCGCATCGGCAGCAGCTGACATCAGCAGCACTACTTGAAGTGCTCCTTGTGCTGTTGAAAACATCTCGTAATCCTAAGAAAGCCGTGTGCCCATCTTGCGCCCGCGGTTGACAATTGGTGACTTGTCGTCAGCAATAGCTGCAAACAACTCTCGAGCAGCCATCTGATGTCATCTTCTTGGAAGCTTCCTGACGCCTGCTGCCTACTACCTCACATCGTCTCAGCCTTCGCAAGTGCTTCCGCTTGCCTTTTCATCTTCATCAGCCTCATCTGCTCCATCCGCCTCATCTACTTTAGCTCTATTGCATTCATAGTCTCAAGCCGCCTTCTTGCATATTGGACACCACTTGTGTTCCTGCCCGTTGGTCTCCGGCCAACTGGGGAACAAGCCGTCACTCTCCTGATCCACAAACCGGAATCAGTACCTACCTCATAACTTTCCCTGAAACAGCCGACGTCCCCTTGCTGCCAAGATATTGGACACTACCAGTCTTCCTGCCCGTTGGTCTTGGGCCAACTGGGGAACATGCCGTCACTCGACTGACAACTTAGGAACTGGTTGCCTCACCCGCGCCCGCTACCGCTTCCTTCATTGTGGTCACTATGCAGCACCTTGATCTTCTAGCGATTCTTGCTATTCTGGTTCTTCACCACTACCTTGAACTCCTTGAACCTGTCTAAGCACTAATCCTTGGAAGCAAGGAAGTACATAGCAGTGTAACAGCTAAAATCATCAATGAATGCTAGGAATTACTTAGAGCCACAAAAGCTCCGGGTCTGCATCAGGTTAAATAGGTCAGTGTAGACCAGCTCTTGCATCTCATTTCCACGTCTTCCTCCTCCTGAGATTGCCTCACAGTGCTGCTTCCCTTCCAAACAGCCGATGCAGGCCTGATGCTCAAAGTTGGAGATGCTAGACAGGTCACGGACCATCAAAGCTGCTTGAAGCTACTATAAGGAATGGATGCTGATGTGGTCACTACGTGCATGCAAGATCTACCCATCTATGCCTACACTAGTGCTTCAGTAATATACTCACACGAGATCCTTGTCTCCTCCAACACGCGGAACATGTCCTCCTCCTTCACCGATCTGGCCAGTTCCTCTCCTGTGTCCTTGTTGAGAATGTAGCCAAAGTCATCGTCAAAGACGATGTGCAGTCGTGTGGAAGAGGAGATTGAGAAGAGGTTGAATGCAGTATCGGGTACATACAGCATACCATGGAACACTCCCACTTCAATGCCACGCGAAGTCTCCAACCATGTCTGCACAATCCCAATCCCCTCACCATACACTACCTGATGGACAGCTCTTACATAAACTACTCTGTGTAACGCATCAGGCTCTTGGTGTATCCCGAGTCCTTGTACCAGGCCAGATTTGCCTTCTCCACCTGCAACATGTCAGACTTTGCAATGAAAAGGTGGTCGTGTACCTCCTTGGCCACGTACCTGATCCCAAAGTGGTGCACACCGGTCTCATTTTTCTGTCGCTACTGATGACGCTATGTTGATTGTTGCTGCTGCTGTTATGGAGTCTGTTCCTTTTGCTGCTGGTGCTATGACTACTGCTGTTGTTTCTCCTTGTGGTCCCTCTTGGACTTGAAGTACTATTTTTCATAGTGCTCTTCTTTCCGGCAGTAGTGGCACTTCCCTTTCTACCTCTCTATCTTCCACACTGTAATTCTTGCTGGTTGCATAAGCCCATGATGATAAAAGCTATTTCACTACTGCTATTGCCGTTGCAACGTTGTTCCACCTGCACAATGTGTGTGCACATGAAGTTTACATCAGGAGGTGGCTACCACTTTGTCTCTCGTATTGTGTCATATCTCGTTAATTGTTTTGTCAGTAAGAGGAGGATGAAGCTTGTCTCTTCATAGGAGTCTCGGCCCCTTTTCACTCCTTTGCAATACCCTTTGTCCCGTGCAGATATGCTTCTATCTCTCCACCACCTTGCATTTTCAATAGCATCATCTTCTCCTCTAAAAGCATAAGGAATATAGGATCCTTTCTCTTGTACTTTTTGCACAACTTATCCCATCCCTCCTTTACAATAGCCTTGTGACTCACATACAAAGATGCGGGTTGGACATGGTATGGACAAGCAGTGTGTTAGCCTGCCTATCGTTCTTCTTCCACTCCTCATATGTCAGTGCTGCAGTTGTAGATGAAATTGCATGTGCTATAACGTTTTACAGCGTCTTTCCCGCCACTACCCATGGTAGGATGATGCCTTTTCCCTTGTGAGCATACTATGACAAGGCAATCATAGGACCAAGGACCTTTTTGGATGTTTCTCCTATCAGGTCTTCACCTTGGACCTCTTGCCTTTTTCTTGTCTCGGATTAAGCTATGGAACCATCACCCATGGTCACCCAGACATCGGCGGTTGATGTCCTTGGAAACTTGAAAGAAACATATATCCTGATCCGACTAGTAGAATGGCCTGAAATGTGCACCGTTGGATATTTGCCACTAGATCTCTCAAATGGTGAAATCAGATTGAGTATCGGGATACGCATATGGTCCTGTGGATCTAAAACTGAGCAGGATGAACCCTTCTCAATAATAGACACACTTGCCGCACTCAAATCTCATGCACTAAAGCGTTACATCTAGCTTTGAGTTCCAGGCACACGATGCCTGCTTGAGGTCGTATAGGGACTTCTACACTTTTCAAACCAGGTGCTATTGGCTGTCCATGATGAATCCCTTATCAGAAGAATGCAATGAGCGAAGACGGCATTAGCAGATGCAAGCAAAAGCAATGGGACAATCACAAGCATGTCAGCTTAGCGACAGAAGTAGAGAGGCATGAGCTATCCAGAGGACTCGGTTGCAGAGCTTGAAGAGAGGCAAGGCATGGAAGATGCGAAGTAGACAGTAACCTATGAGAGAAATATGAGAGTTAAGTGGGTGATGGGTTGGTGTGTGATGACCAAAGGGTGAAGGAGCAAGGAGCTGTGAGCTGAGAGCGGACGGCAAAGGTGGAGTGAACAAGGAGCAAGCAGAGCGAGGACACAGTGGCAAAGTAGCGGAACCAGAGGGGAACATGATGAAAAGAACTCTTCTGGTTGAACTACGAGGGAATGAACATCCTTTATATACACAGCAGAACGGAACAGAGCATCAAAGACAATGGCTTCTATCCTCTAGCCAGACGCGGGTGATAACTGTCACTTCATTAGGGGATGACTTGACTCTCCCTTAAACAGTCAGATGACCAAAGAGCCATTTGGTTAAGTTCGTTCTGGTGGGACCTGATCCTTTGTTGTGGGACTCGGACTCTCCAATGGATGAGAGAAATGAGGCTGGTTCTCACTTATTCCCAACACTCCCCCTGAACCGGACTCATCAAGAACCTTTAATCACTTGGGTACACATCATCCAAGGAGACGACTGGAGAGACTTCTAGTCTTCTTCTTGGAGGAGGAGGCCTAGGAAGTCGCTAAGGTATGGGAGCAGACGCTGGGATTTCAGAGGGCACCAATCATATTGGCTGAGTGGCCTGTATTGCACGATCATTGAGTGGTTTGGGTCTCCCTCTTACTTGTTGCAGTCAAATGTCGCAAATGATCCTTTGAATGGAGTTTTTATTTTACTGGATAATGCAGTGAAAGGTTTTGTCTGTGATGATGTAGAGGAGAGCTCGAACCTGGTGCCTAACATATAAGTAGTAATCATAGTATTCTTGGTCATGGCGATGAATGAAGGGGCTGTCTTGTATTGGGTATTCCCGTTCATTACCTACAAGGGCAAGGTAGGAGAAGCCTCGCACAATGATGCTGGCAGTAGTTGAGCATAGAGCATCATGCCAGACGCTAAAGTTGGGGGTGTCATCAACATTGAAGTAGAGTAGTGGAAGGCGCTGAGCAAGGTCCACGGTGGGCCACCAGGCAGCGTGATTTGGGGGCTATGGTGGTACAAAAACTGTCTTGGTGGCTGGGAACGTGGATGTTGAGAGTGGTGGCGAGGATGTCGGTGTAGGCGCAGGTTGTCGCAAAATGGACGATTGAACTGGGCAAATTATTTGCTAAGCCGGGGATGATGCATGAGACCGAGTGAAGGTAGATGGCGGAGTGGGTACAGGGACGAGCCGTGTGCGCTTGAGGAAGTTTTAGCGTGGACGCGGGTTGTCGCGCAACGGGTGATGCGACCGGGCGGATCCTTGTGCCGAGCAGTAGAAATTCTGGAGGTGGAGGAGCGGCTGATGCCGGAGTTCGTGCAGGGACAAAACCACGTGTGCTGCTCAATAGAGGAACAGAATGTGGCAAGGGGAAGGCAAATGCCAACGCTCCGCGAGAAATCTGCGGCTGGCGTGGGTGCAAGCTGCTGTGAAATGAGCAGCTGGCTTGTGCATATCCTTGTGCTGGCAAGAGATAGTGATGATTAATGATGGGGAGGCGGAGGATGATAGCTGAATCTGGACCTAAACCCTAAACCGCGTGGGCTGCGGAAGCTTTGGTGTGGGCGCAGGTTGTCAAGAAATAGGCAATGCGACCGCGCAGATCCATTTTCCAAGCAAGTGACGAAAGCATATGATGGCGGAGGAGCGATGGATGCCGGAGTGGACGCAGAGGCAAAACTATGTGCGCTGCAGAAGTTTCAACGTGGGTGCAAGTCGTTGCGGAACAGGCAATGTAACCGGGCGGATCCTTGTGCCAAGCACATGAAAAAAGCAGAGGATGGTGGAAGAGCGACCAAAAGCACAGTGGGCTTAGGGCCAAAACCACGTGCGTTACGTAGCAAATGAGGAGGATGATGTCGTTGATGATGATGCAGATGAGGCTGATGCAGACGCGGCTTGGAGTGGGCGGAGGAAGCTGAGATGAAGCTGATGGTGGTGTGCGGATAGGGAGGAGGAGATGAAGAGGATGTGTGGAGGCTGCTGAAGATGATGGTGGTGAGGCAAGGGAGGAAAAACAAGAGAGATGGAGGAGCGATAGTAGGAGGCGGATGAAGGAAAAGTCAAGGGAGCGATAGTAGGAGGCAGGAAGCGGAGCGTTGAAGGAAGCGAGAGTGGACACACGCAAGGCAACCAGTTGCTTTGTTGTCAAGAGAGTGACGGCTTGTTTCCCAGTTGGCCCAAGACTGACGGGCAGGAAGACTCGTGGTGTCCGATGTCCTGCCAGTGAGAGGAAGGTGGCTTCAATGGAAGAAGTCGTGGGGTCAGCAGGGACGTCCGCGACTGTCACCAAAGTGACGGCTTGTTCCCCAGTTGGCTCGGAGCATGAGGAGGAAGGCCAGTGGTGTCCAATGTCCTGGGATTGGATGGCAATCTGCTGCTGCCGACGATGAGTAGAAATGATGCGAGAGTGTGGTGCGAGAAGATGATGGCAATGAGGCTGGGATAACTCAAGTAGATGAGGAAGATGAAGCAGATGAGGGAGACAAAATCGCTTATGGCGGCTGAGGACAACAAATGACAGGTGGCGGGTGGCAGGAAGCTTCCTCGAATATGCCAACAGGCGGCGGATTGAGGGCTGCTTGCGGTTGCTCTTGACGAGTAACCAATTGTTAGCCATGGGCGCAAAATGGGCGCAAGGTTTGATCAGGATAACAAGTTGTTACTTCAATGTGAGGAGAAATCTAAGAAAACCTGCTGATGTCAGTTGCTCATGAAGCTGTGAGGCCCAAAGTGGTGGCGGCAACAATAGATGAATGTTGGACAAATGAGTAAAGCAATTACAACGGCAAAGTGATGACAGGGTCACGGGGCACCAGGTGATGATGCATGATGCTCTGATACGATGTCAGAAGAATACAATGAGCGAAGACAGCTATAGCACAAGCAGACAGAAGCAATGGGACAAGCAGAAGCATGTCAGCTTAATGACAGAAGCAGAGAGGTCTGAGATTTCCCGAGGAGCTGGTTGCATAGCTTGAAGTGAGGCAAGGCACTAAAGATGCAAGGTATACAGTAGCCGATGAGAGAAAAATGAGAGAAAAGTGGGTGATGGGTTGGTGTGTGATGAGCAAAGGGTGATGGAGTAAGAAGATGCGAGATGAGAGTGGTTGGCAAAGGCGGAGTGTGCAAGGAGCGAGCAGAGCAAGGACACGGTAGCAAAGCTGCGGAACCAAAGGGGAATAGGATGAAAAGAACTGTTCCGTTTGAACTGCGAGTGAATGAAAATCCTCGATATATACAGCAGAACGGGATAGAGCATCAAAGACAAAGGCTTCTTTCCGCTAGCTGGATGCGGGTGACAGTTGTCACTTTATTGGGGGATGACTTGACTGTCGGTTAAACGGTCCGAAGAGCCATTTGATCAAGTTGGTTCTGGTGGGACTGAACTTTTAATCTGAGACTCAGATTTTCCAAGGGATGAGAGAAGTGAGGCTGGTTCTCGCTCATTTCCATCACCCCTTGGGCTGCTCCATGTAGATCTTCTCCAAGTCACCATTCAAGAATGCCGTCTTGACATCTGTATGATAAATCTTGAAGTCTTTTCATTCCCTGTAAAAGAGGGGCGCATGCACAAAGGTAAACTTTGTACCATGAGCAAAAGCCTTAACATAGTCGATGCCCTCCTCATGTGAGAAGTCCTTGGTTACCAGCCTCGCCTAGTACTTTTCAAGGTTGCCATCTGCTCCCCTGTTCTTCTTGATCACCTGCTTGCACTTGAGCAGCTGGTGTCCAGGTTGATGTTCAGTCAGCTACCACATGCCGTTGTCCAGCTGCAAATGTATCTCTTACTACATAGTTTGTACCCAATTTCCTACATCAGGCACAGCCGTGGCCTCCTTGTATGACTTTGGCTCATGTGATTCTGCTACAACTGTAACATTTATGTATTCTGGTTTTTTTAGCATCCAAAAATGGCCAAACTGACCATGCTTGTGGTACATTCTGAGAGGATACCTGCAACCGGATTCTAGAGGATTAGTGGACGGGTGTTGCGGTGTTATTGGCGTAAATGCTGCAGCTAATGGTGCTGCATCTCCTTCTCACTTTGCTTATACCAATGAAGTCGTTGTATGTGCTACATATGACATGGATCGGACTGTTGGATTAGCCTGAAATGCGGGCCGTAGACAAATTGACCCTTAATCTTTTGAATAGAGAAGTCAGATTGAGGATCAGAGTATGGATCTGGTATCTTCATGGATGTTGTTCCTATGGACCTGAAACCGAGCCGGATGACCCTTATCCCAACACAAGTCTCAAGAAGATACCAGATTCCTGCTCCGATCGTCAATCCGATTTCATCATTCAAAATTCAGGTGGAAAACTCTTTATGATTCAAGTTTTAAGTTGATCCAACGGTTGGATGAGGAATCATAACATTTTGAAGGTTCTGGGGTCATGGACCGCTGATGTTGGGTGACCATGGAGGACGGCTTGATGCCTTAGACCAATAAAAGAAAAATGCAAGAGGTCCAGAGTCAAGAACCAAATTGAGAAACATTAAAAAAGGTGCTTGGCCTTAGGATTCCCTTGTCAAAGTGTGCTGGCTAGGAATAAGGTGCCCCTCCTCACTTTTTAGGTGAGGTGAGATCCTTGTGTGCTAGCCATGAACACATTGCAAATTCCCATGGGATTGTGGGTGATGTGACTACTACGAGTGTGCCGTGAGAGTATTTCCCAGATCTCTAGGTCGTGTGTGACTTGTCAGCCTGATTGCTATGCTTATATTCCATGTTGTGACCACTAGTGTGAGAGCCTTAGCCTCCATGGCTAAGTGGTGTAGCTTGTAACTGTAGCTGACTTGCCCAAGCTCTAGCTCTTTATGTACTCAGTCATTTTTTGTAATCTAATAACCATTCTTTAGTACAACAAATTCCCATGTGGTCCCACATGCTCGCTGCTCCAAGAATCCCTCTTTCTGACTGATTCAACAACCATAAGGACCCCCATTTCATACTTGTCAATGCTGCCTTTCTACTTCTACTTCACCGTAAGGAACTAATTTTTGGCCACCACGTGAGCATTAGTGGGTCTATCCACTAGCTCTCATTGATCACTTTTTTTTATGGACGTGAGATCACCCTCCACCACCTCCTTCTATTTGTCCGCATCGGGCCTTTTTGAGGTCTCTGCCATAGTGAGGGGCTGTCCTTGTGTCAAAAGATGATCCACTTCCCACAAGATGTTAGTCGTATGCCCCATCTTGGAGTCTCCTCATTCACCCAGCCCTGATGATATTAAAATCAGCCAGCCAGTCGGCTCATGTCAGCTCGCCAACACTACAAAGTGTGCACAACGGAATTGGTGGCGAGCATCAGCCTTTGAAAACAAACCTCCGGCCTGGGACAACCGACCAACAGCCCAACGGCTGTAACCGCGTAACCAAAATGACCGGCGGAGTGACGGCCAAAGGGCAAGTCCCACAAAGGCGCTTCAGACCACACAAGAAGACAAACAATGAGTGGGAGCTCTTCCCACCACCACAGAGCGGCACCACAGCCAGCCCCAAAATGCAACACCGACAGCATCACCAAGCCCAAGATTCGGCAACAACAGCCGTGGCTAGGAGGCGGCTGCAGCGTCAGAGGTCATATTGTCCACCTTAGCGCAGGAGTCCTAGGTTAGCTTTTTTTTATGTCTGCCTCTATGTTAACTCTGTATACTAGGACTAGCCCTATACATGTGCTGTTACTTTCCAGTATTAACTAGCCTACTTCATTGGTTAAACTGAGTGTTCTTCTGGCTCAGAATTTTGCCCTGCCCCCTCTTGGCTCGGGTTCCTTACCCCGCCCTTTGTTCTTTCAGCTAGCCTTGCTCTTTGACATTCCTCTTACTTGTACAATCTCGCACCGTAACCTGATTTGTCAAATGCCCGTGAGACGTGACGGTTTTCCGCACTCTAGTTGCATCCGTGCTCCTTCACTTATCTACAACGCCCGTGTCATCTGGCATTGCGTCCAGTCTTGCTCCTCAATCACCTTTGTCATCCTGACGTCACGGTGTGCCCACCCCGGTTCTACGACGCTCCACCGTGACTGTAGTGCACCAACAATGACCCACCTTGTGCCTGCACCACATTAGTTCTGCACCCACTCACCCTCCATTCAGTTGTAAGTGCTTTTCTACCGGGAGCTGTGGCATCAGCCAGAGATCCTGTCCGCGGCTTGGCGCTGCAACATGCCTCACGGCTTGCCTGCACCGCAGAACGCATCCACTACAGCATATCTTGCGTCCTGAGTTTTACTAGCACCTTGATCCAAACGAGACTAGCTCAGTCTGGTCCAGCTTATGCTATAAGCATCATGCTTTGGTATTTGTTTTCTTTACCGCGTACAGCGACGCGGCGTTCTTGGTGTATCATCTTTGCTAGGTCTAAGCTTGTGTGGTAAAGGCTTTCCTGAAGTTAAATCTTTTTCTGGTAAAGAGCCGCTCGTCTCCAAGCTAGCCTCGGACATCTTCAATTCTGTTTTGGAATCCACCGCTATGACAACCTACATAGCTGCTCTCATTGCCATAAAACTTGTCTTTCCGCATGCCGTATTGGCACTACTTGCCAGTTTCTGGTAGCTTAATCTCCCTACTTCAGCACTACTATCCACTCTACTTCTTTTGGAGCTTGTGCAAGATCAAACGGGTCTCCTTTGCCTAGTATCCTCTCATCAAAGCTCACGTCCTAGCTGGCTATAAGTCTTCTTTCTACCAGGTCCGAAAGGCGGTAGGTGTTGCGGGTGGACTCATAGCCCATCTTTACACACTTTTGTGCTTGCGCATCTTGCTTACCGCCATCTGCTCCCGCCTTGACTTTTGACATGTTGATCTGATATGCCCCCTGTGCAGAACTTAGGGTTGGATAGGCACAGTACACACTTGGAATACATTATTCCTCTGAAGAAGTCCCTCAAGTCCGATCTAGATAGACAAGGAATGCACTCCTCCTTTGGAGCAAGTTTTCTTGGTTTGAAATGGATAGTATAGCCAGCAAAAACTACTTGGGACAACTCCTTGTGGCTTAGACGTTCCACAAGAAGTCTCTTCAGCGAGAGGTCACCAGGTCAAATCCCATCCTAGTGACTTGTTTTCTTTGTGACCAAAAGGGGAACAAGAA
Source organism: Penium margaritaceum (assembly GCA_023375785.1). Taxonomy (NCBI): domain Eukaryota; kingdom Viridiplantae; phylum Streptophyta; class Zygnematophyceae; order Desmidiales; family Peniaceae; genus Penium; species Penium margaritaceum. The sequence goes on along the minus strand of SZWC01001099.1, from coordinate 177,279 downwards.
GGTTTTGAGAGACATCTTAGAATATTCCAAGGTCATTCCTTGTGGCTGGTGCCACTTGTCAGTCACAAAGAGTGCCATATAGGCAAGGAGGATGATATAATCCAAATTGCTGCCAAAGTGGCTCATGCAAGGAGCCACTACACGCCTAGGCTTGAGGTTGCCTATAGGAATACAAGTACCTGTCAGTTGCCTGTGGTTGATAACATTTCTTACTGCGGGACTCCTCATAGAGTTGTTCAACAGAGGCAGATTCTTAAGAAGCACTGGTTGGTCTAAGCCCTAGGAGTAAGCTCATTGCCCGAAAGTGACTAGGTGCTAAGGACACAGTACAAAAAAATCATTCCTATGAACTGGTAAATGTTGAACCGTAAATTTGAGGGTGATGTCTCCTGGGTGATATCTCCTCCCCACTTGTCCCCATTTTCGGCCGTCCATGTTTGAGACACCCCCATTCCGAGAAGAATAGCTACGTCACCCCCATTCGTAAACCTTTTGACTGGTTGTCCTCATTTTGATTGCTTTTCTAATTTGTCTCCATTTTCATAATTATGGCTTCATCGTCCCCATTTTTTGGGGGCAACGTAGCCAGAAGTAGGGGTAATAACATTTCATCCGTACAGGGCGTGCTAGCCATGATTTCCCGGAGCACAATAAGTGGGGGCGACCTGGCCATAGTTTGGCGGAATGGGGGTGACCTAGCCATTTTTCTGAGAATGGGGGTGTATTAGACATGGTCGAGCGAGAATGGGGGCATCTTAGAAGTCCTCATAGTTGAAGTACTAGGAGCACATGGCAACCTCCATTGTATCGGCCTTGTTTTCTAGTTCGTTATATCATGCCAGTTGACAAAGGGTTACAGACCCACATTGACCAGCTGTAAATCACACTTCTATGCACTCTTTTACCCTCTCTTTGTAGCGTGCATAAACTCCATCAGCTCCATTTGCTCCATCTGCTCCAGCTCTAAGACTGGGTGCTGCCACTTAGCAAACAATGGCCAAGGACAAGCTCTGCCCTTGGAGATGCAACGTTTAGATCCTAATCAAGATAAGCTCTTCCCTTGGAGGCCCGTCCTTGGGTTTGCCTGAGTACATTTTTCTCTTTTTGCAAGTGATCAACAACTGAGAGATAAGCAACGGATCTGTTCCTTCTAAATCAGTAGCAGAAAACAGCCTATATCAGCTTTTATCGGCCTCAATGAAGTAGATAAGTAAGGAAGCACATAAGGAGTATGACGACGCCCAATACGCTTAGTCTTGAGCAAGTCAATAGTGGCATGTCAAAATTGACAAGGGTGAATTTTCCATTGTGGAAATGACAGTTTGAGACTCTGATAAGAGTCGACGACTACCTGAACATTTTCCTTGGGGAAGAGGTTGAACCACCAAAGATATACCCTTGATATGAAGAATAGAGTACGAAAAATAACATGGTGCTTGCAATCCTTGTGACATCAGTGCATGAGTCACAACATGGCCATCTCCATGGAATCACACATGAAATCAAAGCTTTTGAAAAGCTCGTACATGTGCACCAATCAACGCCCATTGCTAATTGCCTTTTCATCCTTCAAAAACTGATTGGGATGAGAGTTGGCAAGGGAGAGTCCGTTTCGGACTTCCTAGTGCAGTTAGAAGGACTGCTACAACAAGTGACTGAGATGAACTGGAAAATTGATACCAACGTGCAAGCCATGATCCTCCTCATGGTGCTACTTGAATGCTGGGATCCTCTAATCACCGTCTTAGACGGTTGGAAAGAGGAGGAGCTGACATATGAGGCAGTGTTTGAGTACGTGTGCAACAAGACCATGCATTGTAGTGGTATTCCAGCCAATGTTTTGGACTATGCTATACAGTGAGGTGGTTGAGGCAACATCGTTTTTTATTAGAGTGGTAACAAAAGAAGTAGCGGTGGAGGAAGAGGCAATTGTGGCAGTAGCGCCACTGCTGGTGGTGGAAATGGTGACGTTGATGTGAGTGCTGCTAGTGTCGCTGTTGTGGAAGGTGTTGCTTCTGCTGTAGCTACGATGACTGCTGTTGCTGGTCCCTCTTGAACTCAAAGCACTCTTTCCTGTAGTGCTCCTATCTTTTGTAGTAGTGGCACTTGCCTATCTTCTTCTCTCTCTGCTGCCCAGACTACTACTACTACTGGATGCGTGATTCCATGGCTACAAAATCTACTTCAGTGTTGCTACCACCGTTACGCTGCATTCCACCTACATCAAGTGTGTGCAGCTGAAGTCAAGGTCAAGAGTTTTCTGGTGCTCCAATATCTCTCGCACCATGTCGTAGCAAGTTGGGAGTCCCTTCAGCAAAAGGAGGATGAACCACGTCTATGTTGACATGGCGTTCCTCTTGCCATGAGTGTCGCTGATCGTACTACCTTGTTCAACCACTGAGTGCTGGAACATCTGATCTCACTTTAGATTTGGATTCCTTGGAGTTTCCCATGCACGATCAATCCCTGAATCGCTCAATTTGAGTAAGTATTCTGAAGGTGTGCCTAGCCCAAAGTTCCGGTGTTGGGCGGGTGGAGTCTGGTACGCGCCACGGGTGATGAGACAAGCCACCGCCAGTGATCTGAGTCCGTATCCAATGACCCCCAAATGCACCAGGGCCATAAAGGAAGCAACCAGAGGATTCTCCTTGACCAGGGTGAACTTCTTCTTGACTTCAGGGCCAGGAAAAACGCTTCGACTGGTCATCCTGGAAGCACCTCCCATTGCCCAAAGTGCAAGGCAAGGTGGATGGCTCCACCAATGGTTACTTTGACGGCCGTATCTACGGCTCTACTGCTCCAATTCGGGCATGCTTGGATGCGTTGGAAAGCTTGGATCACACCCTATAAGGACCAGGTGTAATCTCATTGTGTTAAACAACAAAAACGTATTTGGATTTAATTCTACTGGATTTGACGTGTTCTTCCCACTCAAATTTGTGATCCTTGTCCTCCACGCTCTTCACCAAAAGTGTCCATTGGCTGCCCCAAACATTGATAGCATGAACCAGTGAGAGTTAGGCATCCTTGGGGGTGCCTCAACACCCACTAGAGCTAATGAAGGGTTATGGATCCACGTACCTAGAAGGACCCTAGCTCTACAACTTGACTTTATCGTCGCATGCCATGGCAACGACCAAGCAAGAGAGCATCGGTGCCGTGTCCGAGTTTCACGTGAATTGCTAATGTTTGTGGAGGTAGCCGTTTGAGGTCTACCTTGATGACAAGGCAATGTTGACCTCGTTTTCCGTTGTAGGGGCCCTACAACGACAACGATACAACGAAGTACAACGTTGCCCCAACGTTGTGTGGTAGGCCCCTTACACGACCCCGGGCTGACCCAAATGGACATATGGCTCACCAGGGAGTCTTGGACAAGGAACACGCTAACTTCGCAAAAATCGGAGTTTCAGGTTCGCGTACGAGGGCTCACTCGGGACGACCTACTTCGACGGATAGCATGACAGCATGTGCTGCATCACAGCATGCAATGCATGCATCATACAGCTCAGCAAGGGTAAGGCAGTGACTGGTTTTCTTACAGCAAGATCTATCCATTGGGCCAGTCGCATGAGCAGCATCACCTCAAATTAAGCAGATTGCAAGGTCCACGTGTAACCCAACCGCACCATTGAACTGAAGATTCCTTGATTTCTTTTTTCATTTTTTTTGGTGAAGTGCGTATCACACTCGTCTTTTGTCAACTTGTATGCGTGAGTCGTTCACCATTCTTGGTTCTTACATGCTCCGCAACCAATAAATGTTCATAAATTGTACCTGTAAAAATCCGTAAAGTATTCGTTGGATTGGGCTACATGCATCATATTGCAATGCCAGTCCAGGATCACGGGTGCATGGGTCATTCGTGCATCACAACCCCAGGCACACGGTGGCTGAAGCCCTTCTTTTGGTCCATCACATTGCAATGCCACTCCGAGGCATGTTATGTATCATCCATGGGTCATCCATCCGAGGCTCGCGATTGCCGAAGTCTTCTCAGGAGGACTTAGGCGTTCGACGAGCTCAAAGTGTAATCGGCTTTAGTAACGCCCCACCATTCTGCTAGCCGTCTGGTGCGACACTTGTGCCACACCAGCATGGTGTCTCAACCTTCCGGCTCGTCGTCTCACCCGTCTCGGGGGGACAGCTCTGCTACTGGCACCGTTCAGTCACCCATTCCTTCATCTTGCGTTACCGACGCCTCCTTCGACCCAACTCGCTAGAATCCTCCCTGAAAGCGCCAGTGCAGCGGTGAATTTCTGACAAAGGAGTTGAGCAAGCACTGTGACCCTGTCCCAACAAAGACAAAGAAAGTGGGGTGGCGCTGTGGCTCATGCGGCACCATCAAAGCAGGGACCTGTGACCGTATTTGCGGCCATTTCAGCGGCGACAACCNTGCTACTGGCACCGTTCAGTCACCCATTCCTTCATCTTGCGTTACCGACGCCTCCTTCGACCCAACTCGCTAGAATCCTCCCTGAAAGCGCCAGTGCAGCGGTGAATTTCTGACAAAGGAGTTGAGCAAGCACTGTGACCCTGTCCCAACAAAGACAAAGAAAGTGGGGTGGCGCTGTGGCTCATGCGGCACCATCAAAGCAGGGACCTGTGACCGTATTTGCGGCCATTTCAGCGGCGACAACCACAACATCGGACGGTGCCCGTACCCAACACCAACTGCCCGCAATGCCCTAGGGCTGGAGCGAGTTCCGCCGCCTCCCTCAGGATGGAAGCCGCAAAGTGTCCAGCTGTACAAGGGACTTGGAGCAGAGTGGGGGACCAAGGACAAACCCGTGTAGTGTGTAAAACTGTGGGAGAAGTACCAGACGCAGGCCTCAACCGCGGTAGCCGGGGTCATGTTGGAGGCCAACAGTGACGATGAGGGGCCTCACCCCGGACAGTCCATCCGTCAGGAGTCAAGCAACAGCCTCAGACATTGTCCCTATGTTCGACGTGAGGAGGGCTGCCTCTTTCCGGCAGACCAGCTTGGACAAGCACATCGAGCGCGGCCACAATGATAGGTGCCAGCTGAACTTGGTGAAGCTGATGTGCATTGAAGCAGCTCCTATATCCTTCTGCCGTGAATCAGTACTCCTTGAGACTCTGAAGTCTGCTCGGAAGATTTCTAGTGGCTTCCGCCCCCCAAGCCGCACCCGCGTTGTCAAAGATCTGCTCCCCAAACTGGATAAGGAGCTGGAGGAGCTTGATGCTCCCTTGAAGCAGGCATGGGATATCTACGACTGCTCTGTGGCCCTGGACGAATGGGCAGACCGTCAAGTCAGGCCCATTTACAACGCGATGGCCTGCAACGCCCAAGGATCTGTTCGCCTCTTCTCACGTGACGCCAGCAGCCTTAGCAAGGATGCTGACGACGCGGCCAGCATGATCGAAGCTGTTGTTGAGGGTGTAGGTGTGGAGAGGGTGGTCTCGGTGATATGTGACAACACTTCCACCAACAATAAGGCCTTCACTGATCTGAAAGAGAAGTACCCGCAGCTGTTCTTCCAGGGGTGCTGCGCGCACAACGTCGACCTCATCATGAAAGACATCGAGAAAAGCGGCTGGGGGGCATCCATCATCAGCAGGTGTGAAAAGGTGGTGTCTTACGTGCGCAGCAAGAACTTGCCGCACTCCTGGCTTCGTGAAAGGACCAACGGCAAAATCCTCGTGCCACGCTGTGACACCAGGTTTTCCTCCACCTTCGACATGGTCGAGCGGCTGCTTGACCAGAAGGAAAACTTGGAGACAATGGTGGACACGGAACTCTGGAAGCAGATGGGAATGCGAAGGGATGCAAGTTTCAAGGCGAGGAAGAAGGAGGTGCGGCGTCTCGTCCGTTGCAGGGTGTTTTGGGTTCAGGTCCGTCAGCTCAAAGATCTACTGGAGCCACTGGTGAGAGCATTGCAGGTGGCGGACAGGAGTGGTGGCTCTGCAGGTGAGATATACGAGGGCCTCCTTGACTGTTCAGAGGAGCTCAGGGCACTGGGTGAGAAGAAGGGCAGGAAACCAGCCAGGGTGCCCAAGTCCTATGTGAAGTTTGCTCTAGGGAGGCTAAATGCACGCTGGAAAAAGGACATGTTTTGCCCATTGTATACCGCAGCCCGCCGCATGCACCCTGAGCATTTTGGCAACGATCTGTCACAGGACTCGGCCACCATGCAGGCATGGCAGGCTGTGGTGGATTCGCTGGTGCCTGGTGACAAGCATGATGACTTGCTGCATGAGATTTCCGCATTCCAGAGAGATCAGGTCATGGTCCAGCCAGTCCTAACTGTCACTGCAGGGAAGAACGCAAAGGCAGTGGCAGCTGTGGCCAAGGTTCGGTGTAGGAGGATGACTCCTGTGGAGTGGCACGTCAACTACATGCATTACATGCCCATATTGCGTGACCTCGCACTGAAAGTGTTGTCTCAGCCTTGTTTGTCATCTGAATGTGAGCGTGTGTTCTCCACTCATGAGTTGGTGCACACTGCACGTAGGAACTGCCTGCTTGTTTCAACGCTGGAGTTGCTCGTCCGTTGCAATGTCAGACCGCCAAAGCACTACGGGAAGAGCGGCGGGCGAGCAGCAAAGCAGTTTCCACAAGGAACAGAGGCAGCAGAAGGAGAGGAAGCACATGACGGAGAGGCAAGTGAAGATGATGGCAAGATTGTGGAGGAGGGAGGCGAGGTGGAGCTGCTCAATGAGGATGAAGAGGACGGCAGTGACAGTGATGAGGGTGAAGATGAGGAGGAGGACATCATCGGTGCGGAGGGAGATGATGACGTCATTGAGCTGGAGGCCAACATTCGTGTTCTGGTTGACTCTCCCATGTTACCGCATGCACGTCGTGTAGGCATGCGACAGGAGCCCCCGGCCGTAGCATCTGGAAGCAGGCAGACCAGTCTTAGCCAGACTCGTGCAGCAACTACAGTAGCTTATCCAGCCTCTGATGCAGGAGGCACTTCAGTAGCAGCTACAATAGCAGGTACAGTAGCGGCTACAGCGGCAGGTACAGCAGCAACTACAGCTAAAACGCCCGCCTATAGAATCAACTACTGCAGGAGTACCTTCAGCACCTACTTCACCACAAGCAACTACCGGAGCAGAAGCAACTCCTGCAACTCCTACTTCAGATCCGACACTTGCAACTCCACCTCCACCGCCACATGAAGCAGGAGGGCTAGATGCTCCTGCCAGTGGGCAAGCTTCACATGCCCGTGCCTCAGGCACAAAACGCCAGGCTGCCGGGGAGAAGGCAGCCAAGCGTGGACGTGCTAAGAAGTAGGAAGTCTACATTGTCTCTGTCAAATCACTCCTTGAATAAACTTCATTGACATTCTATTCCTGTTTGACTAGCCGCGCCTGTTTGACTTGCTTCCAATTCCGAGCTATTCCTTGCTAAATGTAATGTGCAACATGCAGCTGATAGCTGCATTGACACTGTGCTTACAATGCTTATAATGTTTTGTCTGTCCTGCTTACAAAACCTTGCTAATGATCATAGAATGTAGCGTGTAACATGCAGATGGTAGCCATAATGTATGGCAATGTGCCATGCACGTGCCTCTGTTCACATGTATGTGAATGGGGCCTA
>SZWC01001099.1:133825-169652 GCA_023375785.1 Penium margaritaceum | reverse complement strand
TGTCTGTCCTGCTTACAAAACCTTGCTAATGATCATAGAATGTAGCGTGTAACATGCAGATGGTAGCCATAATGTATGGCAATGTGCCATGCACGTGCCTCTGTTCACATGTATGTGAATGGGGCCTAGATATGAGTGGAGGTACAGTTTATGTGGTAAGAATTGAAGTTAGAATTTCAATGTGTAGTGTACTTATGAAAAAAACACCTGATGAAAATGGTCAGGTTCAGCTTTGTGACATAGTGGGTGCCGCTAAAACCAGCGTTGTGAAGGGGCCACAACGTTGTCCCCAGAATGGACTACAACGTTGTTTGTTGTCCACAACGTTGTGGCGTTGTACGTGGTACGTAGGTCAACATTGTTTCATGGGCAAGCACGAAGCAGGACTGTATGGCATTACATAGTACCAAATCGGAGTTCATTGCGCTCACGGAAGCCGCAAACAAGGCGGTGTGGCTATTGCGGCTGCCAAAGGTGATTGGGGTGCCAGAAAAGAAATGGACGGTACTCAATTTTGACAACATGAGTGCCATCAGCCTGACCTAGAACCCTGTGCTACACCGGAGGACCAAGCACATTGAGATCCGGCATCACTACACGCGAGACTTGGTGGCAAAGGGAGATGCGACTATTGTGCATTATGGCACTAAGAGCATGCTCGCGGACGCCATGACCAAGGTACATTCCAACGACAGGCATGACGCAAGCTGCATGGAGCTTGGTCTGCACTGTGAAGTTTAAAATGCTATAGGTTCCAGGAAAAGGGCATCAAGGCTACGGTGTAAGGGGGAGATTGTTGATATAGTGTGCCCATTGCCATGAGTATCGTGATCGTACTTCCTTGTTTGACCACTAAGGTGTCGTCCAACATCTGATCTGACTATGGAGTTTGATTCCTTGGATTTATCCATACAGGATCATGCATTGAATTGCTCGATTTGAGTGAGTATTCAAAACATTAGCCTAGCTCAAAGTTCGGGTGTTGGGTGGGTGGAATCCGGCACCCGCCATGGGTGGCGGGATAATCAAACACCCGTTATCCGAGTCTGTCTCCAATGACCCCCAAAATGCACCAGGGCCATAAAGGAAGCAACCACAGGATTCTCGTTGACCAGGGTGAACTTCTCCTTCACTTATCGGCAAGGAAAGGCGCTCCAACAGGTCATTGTTGAAGCGCCTCTTGTTGCCCATAGTGCAAGGCAAGCTGGGCGGCTCCACCAAGAGTTACTTGGACGGCCCTAGCAGGGGCTCTACTGCTCCAATTTTGGGTGTGCTTGGATGCGTTACAAAGCTTAGATCACGGGCTAAAAGGTCTTGATGTAATCTCAATGTGCTAAGTAACGAAAACGTATTTGAATGCAGTTCTACTGAATGTGACATATTCTGTCCACTCATAGCCGTGATCCTTGTGCCCCACACTCTTCACCAAGAGTATCCATTGGCTGCCCCAAACATTGGTAGTGTGAACCAGTGAGAGCTAGGCATCCTCAAGGGTGCCTCCACATCCACCATAGCCAACACTCCCTTCTACAAGGTTCCCAGCCACTTTAAGCTATTGTTTCAGATCCTTTGCCGTGTCTAGGTACGCCTCCATCCTTTTACCATCCTGTTTTTTCATGCCATCATCTTCTCCTCCAAGAGCATAATGAATGCAGGATCCTTGCTATTGTACTTCTTACACAACACGTCCCAGCCCTCCTTTGTAGTAGCCTTGTTACTCACGTACTAAACATGCAGATTGGAGATGGTATTGACAAGTAGCCTTTAAGCATGCTTGGCCTTCTTCCACTCCTCGTGCAACAGTGATGTAGTTGTAGATGATCTTGCACCTCCTACACCTTTTTGCAGCGTCTTCCCCACCACCACCTGTACTACGGTGATGCCTTTTGCATGTGGAATGGAGTTGGCGGGTCAACGCTCACCACCTCTCACAAGCCCAACTCCTCAAAAAGGAGGTGGGTACCGTGTTAGAAAAGAGTCCAGTGTCCACAAGGCAAGACCCGGGTTCTTCTCCATTGGAACAGATGAGCAGCGTCGAGCATATCTGGCACAACACAAAAGAAATGCAGGGCAAGGCAGGGACAACTCCCCACTCGCCCCAGCTCAACGGCTCACTGAACGCCTACCTGGGAAACCGCATAAGTTTCATCTGCTCACAGGTGACCGTCAAAGAATTGGTGGCTATCGGACATGAACAGACCATTACGCACTTGCAGGCTCAATGGATCACCCGAAACTCCCGCCTTCCACCAACAAGGACAATTTCCTAAACGCATCCTTTGGTGACATGCGGCCCAGTCCCCACAACAAAACAAATGACGAGCCTGGTGGTTCCTTCGCACCACGAACATGCCCGTTGGGACAACAACTCAACCCAGGCCGCCAAGTCATCACGTGGAACTGCTCCCTATGCGCACACGCAACCCAAGCAACAGCGCGCCTCCGGCGCTACCTCTGGTACCGCCCACCATAGTTGGTGGATATAGTACAGGTCTAGCTAGAGTAGTTAGGAACCTTTCTGCTGACATTGTACTTACCCTTGTGGCCATTCATATCAATCAGTCATGGCTTTTCCTTTAGCGCGGGGTTCTGCCCTGCCCCCACTCCGGCTTGGCCTTTTGGCCCACCACTAGTTCATGTTGTTCCTCTCTGCCTTCATTTTTGTTTGCATCCGTGTAGCCTGCTCAGATGTATCAAGGTCCTTGGGCACGGTTGTTCTGGCAGCCCACGCACCAGCGCTACGATAAGCAGTGGCAACCGACCTTTGCACTGGCACCTTGAAGCTGTGGCAATATCTCATCCAACATCATGCTCGCGACCCGCGTGTCTACGCTGCGGCCTCCCATCATTGGATCCATCAGCTCTTTCGGCCCGCACATCGTCATTGCGGCCCCTGCGTTCTGTTGGCCCGAGCCTCGGCGCTGCGGCCTCGTGGCCTGCGCCTTGACACTGCCACCACAATCTCTTCCTCTGATTTTTATCATGTTGTCAAGTTGTACAACTGCTCTCTCAGTGCTCATGCATATGCATTGAACCCCTTAACATCATCTATGACATCAATTCCGTTGCGTTCGTCCCTCGGACCACGGCCACCCTTGCCTGACTGACCTCTCTTGTGTTTTGCCTTAGATGATCCTTCTCATGGAGCTTGCAGTTTACTGACATGGTATATGAGCAAGAAGATCCTTCAACTCACTCAGGCCTGCCGCATCCCTGTCACAACTCATCTGACATCAGAAACGCAGCGCCAAAGCACATCCAACTGTTATGTGTCATAGCAAGGCAAATACAGCAGCATCACCACGTGGCCAACTGTCGAACATACTCTTACCCTCATGAACGTGCCCATTTGGACTCATGGCTTCACTCCTTCTCTTCTATCATATTCCCAATGGTTTCAAGCAGCATTCTTTGTCTTGCGGCGCGGCAATATCCACTGTCCCCTCTACCGCCCTCTCTCTCTCTATCAGCCTCAATACCTCAAGTGAGCAACATCACTAGCAACATCTTTCTCCCTTCAAGTGGTGCGGCAGTTCTTTCAGTCCCCTTGACCACTCCTCTAGAAGCAGCAACAACCATGCAGAGCAACAGAATAAACACGAGCCTTAAAGATCCCTCCACACACCTCTTGAGTAGCGAAGCAACACCGACCATTCCTTTCAACATCCTCAGCTACAGTAGCATCAGTAAGTCACATCTTTTCCCCCACAGAAGCCATCTCCGCAGAAGGACAGTATGACTCCCTGTGTCATGTTGCCTCAAGCACCAACAGCAATGCAAATCATCACCTAGGTGCGGCCCTTTGACTTGTGGCATCTTAACCAGCCCTCCCAACCATGACCAGTAGGAGCTTCATCTTCATCAGCCTGAAATACATGCAACACCCCTCAAACCTCTCTCATCAACGAACAAGACTCAAGGATCAACCACCTCAATTCCATGCAACAATAACTTCTCCTCTCCAAATCCACCCAGTTCAAGATAACAACATCAACCCATTCAATCTAGAGCACATCAAGCTACGAACGTCACAACATGTGCTCGGCGGCACGACAGAACTATCTTTCCCCTTGTCCGCCTCTACGCCTCTACCAAGAACAATGCGTATAGAAAACACACGACACACGTATCATCTCCCACTCTGGCATTCTCCAACATGGTGATCATTGTATCCACACCTCACTCCCTCCATCAACACCATCCTTTTTGCATCCTCCCACTCCAATCAGACCCAAGACCAATTGGCCCTTACATGTCAGCGCTCCCCTGGCGGCATACCATCCTCAACCATCACCTCCTCCTCAATTTCTCATGTTCTCGTACAACACCATATGCCTTACCCTCCTCTGAACATCATCCCATCAACTTCTTCTGTCGTGTCAAGATATAGACAGGATAGTATCAACAACCTCCAACGGCCTCCTGCCCAGCTCCCTTCTCGATACTGCACCCTCGCACCTGCATGAGCTTCCCAATGACTCCACGTCAACATCAATACTCATCTTCTTCACCAGTCCCTTACCCGCACATAGCTCAACCGGTCTCCCACATGTCTAGCCCAAGCTCTTACAGGCGGCTCAAGGAGAAGGCTGCTGTCCCACAAGCATAGGCACATCACAAAAATGAAAAGATGGCCAAAGAAGACTTCAAGCACCTGTACTAGAATGGGCCCACATCATCTTCATGATTCAGCCTTCCAACCTTCTATGCCTTGAAGCACTGCGCGCGGCTGTCACAAAAGAGTCTAGTGCCCACAAGGCAAGACTCGGGTTCCCCTCCCTTGGAACAGATGAGCAACGTCGATCATACCCGACACAACACAAAAGAAATGCAGGGCAAGGCCGGGACAACTCCCCACTCGCTCTGGCTCAACAGCTCACTCAACACCTACCTGGCCAACCGCACAAGCTTCACCTGCTCACCGGTGACCGTCGAATAATTGGTGGCTCTCGGACACCAACAAACCACCACACACTCGCGCACTCAATGGATCACCAGGAAGTCCCGCCTTCCACCAACAAGGACGGAGTCCTAAACGCATCCTTTGCTGACATGCAACCCGGTCCCGAAAACAAAACAAATGACGAGTCTGGTGGTTCCCTCGCACTACAACCATGCCCGTTGAGACAACAGCTCAACCCAGGCCGCCAGGTCCTTGGGTGGAACCGCTTGTCAGGATGAGATCCGCGTGGTGCGGTCCTGACGTTTGTCTAATCATCTTGAGTTGTTCACAATTTGTGAACAACTCAAGATGGGCAAATATGTGACAGAGCGTGAGCATTCTGGTCCCCTTACGCTATGTGAGCAGGAAATTAGAGAGAGTCAGTTTGCAAAGGGAATAACGCAGTTTTGTGTTAGTTTGTTAACATGGACATGATCACAACACTTATAGGGCTAGTCATGAGCTGTTCAACGCACCAAACTGCGCGCGATTCGGCCAAGCGTAGCTCAAAATATGCTTGCCAAAGTGCAGGTCTCACCCACCACAGAAACGCCTAACGCCTCCATGGCACGCACACACCATGGCGCCTTCCTTCACGTGCGAAGCGCCTTTCCAAAGGCGCAGGTCCACTTCGACATGGTATAGGGGTCCCCTGCACTACTTCCACGCACCCTACCCACTTATGGGTCGAGTTTGGTGATGGGGTGTGACGAGGTTTGAAACCTGTCCGCGGGCCTGCAGTCCGAATTTTGACAAAGTCCCTGACTGACAAAACATACCAATGAGTTTCGGACGTCGAGCCATGATTTTTGCTAAGTCCCCCAGTAACAACCCGCACTTCTAGATCCGATGGATGATCCACCTGATCAGGTGAATTATCCACGGGACGCCTCAACAGGCCTTCCGGAGCAATTTCTCCAGATGGTATCTTTGTTGTTCAATCCGGTCCATTATCCACCGGGTTTCGAGTTGCAGCCGGCTCCCGGAGTCACTGCGCACACCCCAACTTTGGAAGGCCATATGTCCCTTGATACTATTTCGATTCCGGCCAAACAAGTTCCATCGGATTCAATGACTTATCAAATTGAAGGGGCAATCATCCATTTTAGGATCCGAGCACTCTTTGAGTCGCCAGATCTGCCAAAGCTGCGTTTCCACTTTCTGGCGGCTCGTCGGCGCCTCCCGGCGCTGCACTTGGGCATGCGGAGGGGCAAGTTTTTCAACTTTCTCCCCCTTGCACCTGCCATGCCCGCAGCTCGTGCTTGCTTTCACTCATCTTCTGCTGCACCTCCAGCGCATCATAGCTGGTCATCCCAAGTCCGGCCACGCTCATCTCGTGCCGGTCTGCGGGTTGCGCCTTGGTCAAGCAATCCGCAAGCATGTTGTGCGTGCTCTAGCACCACATGTTGTCCTCTGATACCACCCTATGCTCCAGCTGCAGCACGCCCAGCTCCCCTAGCAACCTGCGGAGCCACACCGCCTCCTCCACTGCCTCGGCCAGCGTGATGTACTGTGCTTCCATTGTGGAGGTGGCAACGCAGTCCTGCCTCCTGCTGTACCACGAGACCGCTGCACCAGTGAGGAAGAAGACATATCTTGATGTGGACTTTTGCTTGTCCACATCCCCAGCGTAGTTTGCATTCGTGTAGCAGACCAGACGCAAGGGGTCTGCCCGCCCCTTGCCGTCCAACCTCAGGAGCAGGTGCCGCGTTGCCTGTAGGTAGTGGAGGATGCGCTTCACCGCCTGCCAGTGTAGTGGCCCTGGACGGGCCACGTACCTGCTCACTTGGCCCACCGCATAGGCCAGGTCCGGTTGAGTTACCACCATGGTGTAGATGAGGCTCCCCACCGCCCATTGGTAGGGCACCCCTGTCATATCCTCCCGCTCTTGTTTTGTTTGCGGCGCCATTGCCGCACTCAGTTCACATGTCGTGGCGACGGGAGTGCACACTGGTTTGCAGTCCTCCATGCCGTACCGCTTCAGCAACTTGGCCACGTATTTGGCCTGGCCCAGCTCAAGCGTGCGTGCCCTTTGGTTTCGCATAATGCTCACCCCGAGATATAACGTAAGCACCCCGAGTTGGAACCTGCTGCTCAGTTGCTATTTCAGCTGCTGTAGGCTCGGCATGTGTGAGGAGCACAAGATCAGATCGTCCATGTAGAGTGCGATAATCTGATGGAGCTTCTTACTACACTGCACGTACGCACTTTGATCCACCTAACAGCGCTTGAAGCCGAGCTGTGCCATGAAGCTGTCCATCTGTTGGTACCAACATCAGGGTGATTGTTTTAGCTCGTACAAGGACTTCCGCAGCTTGCACACCTTGCCTTCCGGTGCCTCCACCCCCTCTCACACCTCCATGTAGATTTCCTTGTCAATGATACCATTGAGGAAGGCTTTCTTTATGTCAATTTGGTGGAGCTCCATGTCCTTCACGACTGCCACCACAAGGATCGCTCCGATGCTTGTGAACTTGGTGACGGGGGCGAGTGTCTCATCCTAGTGCTTGCCCTTATGCTGTGCGTACCCCTTTGCTACGGGCCGCGCCTTGTACTTGTCAACCACACCCTCCTTTGTGAACTTGGTCTTGAAAACCCACTTGGAGCCGGTGACCTTGGCATCTCTCGGCCTGTCAACCAGCTGCCATGTGTCATATTCAACAATGGACGCCAACTCCAACTTGACGGCGGCGTCCCATTGCTCCCCTTTGGGCCGCGCAAGCGCCTCTTGCACGGTTGTCGGTTCCGTTGATGCAGCCAACATGCACCACGTCATGCCAATCCATCTACCAGTGCAAGCATCGAAACACTTCCCTACTCTCCGCTGCCTCCCGCTGTGACGCGGTAGTCTTAGCGACGTCTCGTCGCTCTGCTGCAATCCTTTCAACGCAGCCTGTTCTGGTGAATCATCAACCAGATGGCTTCCCAAGGATTCCTCTTGCTCTGGTGAACCATCAACCGGACGAGCAGCACGTCCGGAGTATTTCTCTCCAACGCCTGATGCAAACACCGCCGGGAGTGCACGCTTTGGCACCTGTGGTGTCTCCTTTGACAGATCATTGCGCAGGATCTGTAGTATAGCTGCATCATCGTCGGAGTCCTCCGCGTCGGCTGCCGCACCTGCTGCATCACCGCGCTCCGACGCTACATCATTGATCGCTGCGTCCACTGGCCCCTCCTCGTAGTCAAGGAGCTGGAACTACTCCCCCTGTTTTGGACTGTTCCTGACGCTCACGTTGTTGCTCTTGCTACTAAAGCTATGCTGCTGGTCGAACTCGTTATCACAACTACAGATGATCTCTTGTGTGCGCGGGTCTTAGAGCCGGTACGCCTTTTGCGCGCTCTCGTAGCCAAGGAACAAGCTCGGATTTACCCGTGGTTCTAGCTTGCTGTCGCGTCATTGCGCGGCCTGAACCATCGCGTGTGCCTTGCAGCCGAACACCTTCAGGAATGCCACGTTTGGCTTGCGCCCGCTCCACGCCTCCTTTGGCGTCTTCCAGCCGCCTTTGCCCTTCAGCACCGCTGTTGGGATATGGTTGATGGTGTAGCTCGTTGTACGCACAGCCTCTGCCAAAAAGCCTCGCGACAACCCCACATCCACAAGCATGGTCCGCACCATGTTGAGGAGCGTGTGGTTGGCCCGCTCTACCACTCCGTTGGATTGTAGCGAGTAACGGTGTAATGGGTTCCCACTTGATGCCCTGCTGCTTCATCCACCTACTGCAGCCCACGTACTCTTCGTCATTGTTGCTGCGTAGCGCCCTGGCCTTCAGGCCACTCTGCCTCTCCACCGATGCGACGTACTCCTTCGGACGGTCCAAAATCTTGCCTTTCAACTTCATGAAGTACACGTAGAGCTTCCCGCTACAATCGTCAATTAAAGTAACAAAGTATCTCAAGCCGCCGTTTGACGGCGTTTTGAACGGTCCGCACACGTCGCTCTGCACGACCTCCAGGAGGTCCTCTGCATGAGCCTTGTTCTCATTGAATGGCTTGCGCCATGCCTTGCCCAATATGCAAGGTTCGCACTTTTTGTGCGGTGCTGCATCTGCTGCCGTATCTGCACCGGCGATGATGAGGCCACGCACCATGTCGCGTTTCACCATCTCCCTAACGGTTGCGGGCGCCGAATGCCCCAACTGTGGTTGCCAGAGCTCCAGATCAGCGCTTCCTCCCTTGTCCATGTTGATGACACGATCCTCCGAGTCTGTTGCATCGAATGCCGTGGGGACAGCCTTGGTCTCCACAATGTAGAGACCCCCCTCGCGCTTTGCCTCTCTCACGACCTTGCCGTTGCCGTCGATGCGCACCAGTGCGCCTTTCTTGCGGGAGAGCACCTCATGTCCCATGTCTGTCAAGCGGCTAAGACGCAGGATGTCAGCCAGGCTGGGGTCATTCTACACATCACGGATAGTGCATAGCTCCTTCTTACCGCCCACGACGACTTCTACCTCCACGTCGCCTTGGTCGGCCGCTGGCTCGACTCTGTCGTTCGCGACCACCATTGACTTGGAGGACTTCTCGTTGGTGACGAACCACACTTTCTCGACTTGGGTGTGCTCCTCGGCCCCGGAATCCTGGCACTGCCTAGTGGCCTTCTTGAGGAAGTGGTTCTTGTTGCCGTTAAGGAGCGACCGGCCCTTGCTGTTTTTGTCGCCGGTCTTTGTCTCCAACGGGCACTCACGGGCCAAGTGGCCCTCTTTGCCTTAATTGCGGCACGCACATTTCTTGGCACCCTTCTTGCCGCGGCCCCTTCCGCCACTTCCTTTGCCCCTACTTCCGCCACCACGTGGTTTGGTGACAAGGGCCGATGAGGAAGATAAGGACTCCCAAGAGCTTCAACGCTGCGGCTCGTTGCGGATGTACTATGGGAGCGTGCCATAGGTGAGCTTGTCCTCCGACCATCCTCCAAGAATAGTGATGAGTGGGCCCCAGCTAGTAGGTATGGCCATGAGGAGAGCCATTGCGTGCAGTTGCGTGTCGGTCTTCCACCCCACATTGTTGCATTGCGAGGCAAGCGACTCGATCTGCTGCATGGCGGAGATGACATCATCTCCCTCCTTGATTCTCGCCGTGAGGAATCGCTTCATCACGAAGATTTTGTTCGCAAGGGACTTGAATTGGTGGATGGCACAGAGCTTCGCCAAGATTCGGCTGCCAGTTTGCAGCCTTCGTGGAAGTAGCCCCACCACGACTCAGCCGTCCCAGACACCAGGAGCACGAGTGCCTCCGCGTTCTTTTCAAAGGCCTGCTTCTCATCGTCTGTAGCAGTCAGCTTTGTGATTACCTTTTTTCCCAACATGACATCCAACAGCCCCTTATGCAAGAGGTGTAGTTCAAACTACCACCTGCATAGCCCAAATTCCGGGCTGTCTGCATACTTCTGAATAGGCTACATCTCCTTCTGCACCATGTGCGCAGCTGCTACTTTGACGAGTTCTCATAGCTTCACGGCAACATCCAAGACGTCGATCCAGTGCACTGCAGAAGATGTGAACGTTGGAGGCGTTCAGACCTCTGGGCCCATAACCCCTTTTCAGGGTGAGATCCACGTGGTGCAGTCCCAACGTTTGTCTGATTGTCTCTAGTGCTTCACGTCTACAGTTTTGGGCGAATCTGAGACTGAGCGTGAGCTTTCTGGTTGCCTCACGCTATGTGAGCAGGAATTTAGAGACACTGAGTTTGCGAAGGGAGTAACGTCGTTTTGAGTTAGATTTTTAACATGGACATTATCACAACATTTGTATGGCTAGTCTTGAGCTTTCCAACGCACCAAACCGCACGCAATTCGGCCAAGCGTAGCTCAAGTTATGCTTGCCAAAACGCAGGTCTCACCCAGCACAGAAACGCCTAACGCCTCCATGGCACCCACACGCCGTGGCGCCTTCCTTCAGGTGCAAAGCGCCTTTCCCAAGGCGCAGGTCCACTTGTACATGGGTTAGGGGTGCCCTGCACTGTTTCCACGTACCCCACCCACTTTTGGGTGGAGTTTGGTGATGGGGTGTGACGAGGTTCAAAACCTGTCCGTGGACCTGAAGTCAGAATTTTGACCAAGTCCCCGAGTGACAAAATGTACTTCTCAGTTTCTCACGTCGAGCCATGAATTTGGCTGTCCCCCGGTAACAACCCGCACTTCTGGATCCGGTGGATGATCCACCTGATCAGGTGGATTATCCATGGGAGGCCACGGCAGGCCTTCTGGAGCAATTTCTCCAGACGGTGTTTTTGTTATACAATCCGGCCCATTATCCACCGGATTTTGAGTCACAGCCGGCTCCCAGAGTTGCTGCGCACACCCCAACTTTGGAAGGCCATATCTCCCTTGATACATGTTCAATTTTGGCGAAACAACTTCCACCAGATTCAACAACTTGTCAAGTTTTGGGAGCTGCCATCCATTTTAGGATCCAAGCAATCTTCAAGTCACCGGATCTGCCGGAGCGGTGTTTCCACTTTCTGGCGGCTCGTCGATGCCTCCCGGCACCGCACTTGGGCATGCGGAGGGGCATTTTTTTCAACATCGCTCCCCCTCCACACACGCAACCAAAGCAACAGTGGGCATCCGGCACTACCTGTCATACGGCCCACCATAGTTGGTAGATCTGGTCTAGGTCTAGCTAGACTACTTAAGAACCTTTATGCTGACATTGTACTTACCCTTGTGGTCATTCATATCAATCTGTCATGGCTTTTCCTTTGGCTTGGGCTTCTGCCCTGCCCCCACTCCGGCTTGGCCTTTTGGCCCGCCACCAGTTCCTGCTGTTCCTCTCTGCCTTCATTTCCGTTTGCATCCTTGTAGGTCGCTCAGATGTATCAAGGTGCTTGGGTACGATTGTTTTGGCAGCTTGCGCACAAGCGCTGCGGCAAGCAGTGGCAACCAACCTTTGTACTGGCACCCTGAAGCTGTGGCAACATCTCACCCCACATCATGCTCGCGGCCCGCGTGTCTACGCTGCGGCCTCCCATCATTGGATCCATCACCTCTGTCGGCTTGCATTTCGTCGTTGCGACCCCTGCGTTCTGCCGGCCCGTGCCTCGGCGCTACGGCCTTGTGGCTCATGCCTCGGCACTGCCACCACCATGTTTTCCTCCAAGTGTTGTTATGTTGTTTTGGTGTACAACTGCTCTCTCAGTGCTCGTGCATGTGCACTGAACCCCTTTACATCATCTCTGGCATCAATTCTACTATGCTCGTCCCTCGCACCGCGTCCATGCTTGCCAGGCTGTCCTCTCTGGTGCTTTGCTTCAGACAATCCTTGTCATGGAGCTTGCAGTTTAGTGACATGTGGACCTTCCAAAATGTGAATTTGGGGTGTTCCTCCAGCTTCTCCAAGGACTGGGCTGCTGACACAATTACTACTTCTGCCATTGTGAGCTTTGGTAAACTTCAATGCTGCCCTTGAGTGGCGGAGCTACCCTTGCTTCTGCTACTGCTTCTCCCAGAAATCCGTCTGCGAGGAATGGACTCCAGAGGCCAGGATACTCGGAATTTGGACTAACGGAAGCCACCACTTGAAGAGTGAGGTCAAACGTGTCAAAAAGACCCATAAAACAAAGTCATTAACAAGGGAGTTTGAAAGATATACCCTTTTGAAAATAGGGTATACTGCAGCTCCTACTCCAGCTGAGACTAGCCGACTTGTAAATGTGGTTTCTCCCAAACTTACCAATTGAATGGAAAGATTAATGCACCAACAAAAACCTTTAAGAAAAACTCTTTTGATTTGCATGTGCTAATTTTGAAAATTGAGCAAGAAACAAAAGAGGTACGGTCATTACAAGACGATTGTATTGCTTGGAGAGAAGAGAATAGCCCTGGTCAACCTCGTTTGGACCATAACTCTGCATTCGACCATTGGATCATTGTGGTCGTGGAGTTGTTAGAAAGCTTGCCTTACAAGTTTTAGGATCCCTTTTCAATCATCACATCTCGTCAATGTTTGACCCTAACCCGTCACTTTCAAAGTGACAGCCTACGCTCGCTGAAACTGGTAAAATCTGGCTTTCATACCAAGTGTTGGATCTAGAGGAGAGAAGTAGCCTTGGGACAACAAGGAGAACCTGGCATGGTACAAGGACTCAGGGTGTACCAAGAGCCTGAAGCACTGTAAGGAGTGGTCCTTGTAGCTGCTGTCAAACCCCCCTCAATCTATTGCTTTGGATGATGATTCGGTGCTTTATGCTAAGGGGGTTGCAATTTTTGAGATGTGGTTGGAGACCCCGTGAGTTGTTGAAGTGGGAGTGTTTCATGGCCTGTTGTGGGTACCTGATGTTGTGTTTCACCTTTTCTCAATATCCTCTTGCACTAAAACAGGACTGCGTGTTGTATTTGATGATGACTATAGCTACATCCTTGATTTGATGGTGATCAACTTATCTCCCTCACCTTGTGCATAGACAAGACTCCCATTGGCACATATGAAGCAATGTTTGGAACCCTCGATTGAGAGGAATCCATCGTTCTCCCTTGTGAGGTAGTTGTTCATGCCATAGTCTAACCCATAGGCTCTAAGCTTTAGTAGTTGTATTCCCTATGTTGTGGGCATGCTCTTTGCCATCATGTTTGTGAACCTTTTTAATACCCTTTCCTTTATCCTTGTTCTTGTCACCCATACCTCCGTCTTTTTTCTTAGGAGCCCTACAATGTCGTGTCTAGTGTCCAGGCTTGCCACAATTTTGGCACTTCCTAGTATGCTTTCAACCGTTTCCACCAAAACCATTGTCCTTTCCTCTACCGCCACCGCTTCAGTTGCCACTCTGACGGAGTTGCCACCACGACCATTGCACTATGCAGCATAGACTAAAGTGTTGGCCTCATTGCCACCGCGACGCATGGCCTCGTTGTGCAAGTAATCACGCATTACCCGGTACGTCAGCTCCTGCTCCTTCCAACCACCCAAGACGGTGATCAAAGGATCCTAACGTCCAAGTAACACCATAAGGAGGATCATGGCTTGCATTTTGTTGTCAATTTCCCAGTTCATCTGGGACACTTATGATAGCAGTCCTTCCAACTACACAAGGAAGTCCAACATTGACTCTCCCTTGTTCACTCTTATCCTAATCAGTTTTTGAAGAACGAAGAAGCGATCGGTAAGAGTCATTGATTGGTGCACATGTACAAACTTTCAATAAGCCTTAGATGCATGTGTGTTGCCATCGAGATGGACATCCTATGACTCAAACACGTATGTCACAAAGATTGCAAATGACATGTTGTTTTTGACACTCCATTCTTCAAACCCAGGGTTTTCCTTCAGTGTTTCAACCTTTTCTCCAAGGAACATTTGAAAGTAGCCATGCACTCTCATGATGATCTCAAACTTCCACTTTCACAAGGGAAAATCTACCCATGCAAACTTTCACATACCACTATTGACCTGTTCAAAACTGAGCATTTTAGGTGTCATCATACTGCTTCCTTGCTTCTCTTATTCTCTGCTTTGTTGAGCCCGATGTAGGCTAATATGGGGTGTGGTCTGCTACCGGTTCAGAAGATGGAGATGTGTTGCTTACCCTGCAGCTGTTGATCACCTACAGATAGAGAAGAATGCACTTTAGCCAATCCAATGTTGTGCCTTGAAGGGCAAAGCTTGTCCTTGGTCATTGTTTGCTAAGTCCCTATACCCGCCGCTTGAGATGATGGAGCAAATGAAGTACATGGAGCTCATAGAGCTGATGCACACTGCAAAAGAGAAAGGAAGAGAGAGCGTACAGAAGCGTGCCTTTTAACTAGTGAGTGTGGTTCCATAACCCTTTGTCAACCGGCCTGAGGCAACAGGTTAGAAAACAAGGTCGACACGATGGTACCTGCCATTTCCTCCTAGTGTATCAATTAAGAGGAGATATCACCCTCAGAATAATGATTCCATACTAAGAAGTTCATAGGAATCACTTCCTTGTACTATGTACTTAGGACGTGATCACTCTTGTACAAGGAGCTAGCTCCTGGGGCTTACACCAACCAATTCTTCTTTGTTGGACAACTCTGATAGGTGTTTCAAAGGTAAAACATATAGTAAACCACAGGCAAATGATAGGTGTTTTTAGTCCTAGAGCCAGTCTCTAACCTAGGTACACAGTGGCTCTTTTGATAAGCTACTTTGGGGGAAATCCGGACTACCTCACTTTCCCTACATACATGGTCCTCTGTATGACCGCCAAGTGACACCAACCACCAAGTTGGACCTTGGAATATACTGAGATGTCTCTCATAACCTTCTTGTTCCCCCTTTGGGTGGTGTCAATTTCCTAGTTCATTTGGGTTACTTGTAGAAGTCCTTCAAACTGCACAAAGAAGTCTGGTATCGACTCTCCCTTGCTCACCCTCATCCTAATGAATTTCTGAATAATGAAGACGCAATTACCAAGAGCCGTTGATTAGTGCACGCGTGTAAGCTTCTCATAAGCCTTGGATGCATATGTGAATCAATAGAGATGGGCATGCTGTGACTCATGCACCGATGTCACAAGGATCGCGAGTGCCCAGTGATTTTTGGTACTCCATTCTTCATACCCTGTGTTGTCGTTTGGTGGTTCAACATCTTCTCTGAGGAACACTTTCAGGTAGTTGCCCACTCTCATGACAATCTCAAGCTGCCACTTCCACAAGGGAAACCCCATCTCTGTGAACTTTGACATGCCCCCATTCACCTGCTCAAGGTTGAGCATCTTAGTTGTTGTCATACTACTTCTCTACTTCTCTATTTCTGTACTTTGTTGAGGCCAATGTAGGCTGATGTAGGTATATAGATAGATAGGTAGGTGTAGACATTAGTTTAGAATGTGGAGATCCATTGCTTACTCCTCAGCCATTGATCACTTGTAAACAAAGAAGAATGCACTCTAGCAAATCCAGGGTTGTGCCTCCGAAGGCAAAGCTTATCTTGGTTAAGGCCCAAGTCTCGTTCCTCCAAGGGCAGAGCTTGTCGTTGGCCCTTGTTCGCCAAGTACTAGCACCCGCTATTGGAGCTAATGGAGTAGATGGAGCTGTTGGACCCGATGGAGCCGATGCGCACTGAAAAACAAAGAGGGTAAGAGAGCACCCAGAAGAGTCCCTTACAAAGAGTTAGTGTGGATCTACAACCCTTTCCTAATTGGCCTGCGGTAATGAACTAGAAAACAAGGCCAACACAATGGAACTTGTTGTCTGCTCCTAGTATTTCAGCCAGAATGGGAAATCAACCGTAGAATCACGGTTCCATACACAGCAGTTAGAGGAATCACTTCCTTGCACTGTGTCCTTAGCACGTGGTCACTTTTGCATGATGAACCTTACTCCTGGAGCGTATAACAACCAATGCTTCTTTCGTATATGCCTTTGGTGGACAACCCTGTGAGTAGTCACAGAGGTAAGAACTGTAATGAATCACAAGTAATTGACAAGTACTTCTAGTCCTAGAGCCAGCCTCTAGCCTAGGCGCGTGGTGGCTTCTTCGATGAGCCACATTGGGGATAATCTAGATTGCATCATCCCCCTTGCCTTCATGGCGCTCTCTGTGACCGCCAAGCGGTGCCAGCCACCAGGAAGGACATTGGAATGTCCTGAGTGTCAGAGAAAGAAAGTGAGTTGCTGGAGTGGGTGCGGTTCATAGAACGAGCACGAGAGGTCACAACAAGTGATAACGTCAGCAGTTAAAAACCAAGGGAACGCATGAAACCATGAAAGATGTGACAAGGCAGGATGAACTTGCGGAGAGATGATGGACACACTGATGTGGACGCAGCCATTGAAGGCAAGCGTTATGCTTGAGGCTTTGTCAGGGCTGGAACACCAAGGCATGGGCTGAAAGCCTCAGCGCCGAGGTGACATTAGTAATGACGTAAGCTGCTGGAGGAGTGGGCAAAGTGCTTGAAGCAGCACCGGCACTTCAAGAGCCTTGAAGTAACAAAACCATGAAGAAAGGACGCGGTGCGTTAAGCACAGACATGCATAGTAGTGGGCGCAGCCAGTTGGGCGGGCGGGAAGCGACAAGAAAACGAGAGTGAGCACAGTACCCGTGGCACGGGCACGATACTGTGTTGAGGATGGCAGCGAGGAATAGGAAGAGAATAAGGAGTGGTGGCACGCACAAGTGCCGGGCCAAGTGGGGGCAGGCCAATAGGCCGGGCCGGAGAGAGAAGTGATGAATGACCAATTAACTGGTAGTAAGGAAATGAACATACAAAGCATTAAGTACATAAGCCAAAACAAAGTACCCTATTCCTATGCCCAGTCCTACGGGGGGCGGTGTGGGACGTGATGCCTCAACTGTCTTTTTGTGGTTGCTGCTACTGTTGTTTGGTGCTGTGTAGTGGCTCTACGGTGCTCCGTTGGTCTTGGGTTGTGCTTGTTCTTAGTCGGCGGGTCTTTTGCTTGCAGCAGCCTTGTTGCCTTGCGTGGTCCAAGGCGCGGAGCCGTTCGCACGGTCTTGGCGGGGAGGAGACTCGATAATTTTCGCGCGCGTAGATCCGTGGGGGTTTTGTCTGCCGACTGACCGTTGCCGGTAGTCCTTGGTGGTGCACGGTAGGCTTGACCGTTCAGACCTTGCAGTGCTTTGTGTGTTGTGAGTCGGAGCCAAGAGGTGAACTACCGCTTGATGAATGTTATCGGCTTCCAGTTGGCTTGAGGCATGCAGGTATTTGGTGACAATATTGTGCTTGTCCAGATCCCGGGAGCTTTCTTGGTGGCAGTGACTGTTTTTCTGACAGCCGCCCTCACAGCCACAATCTCACAGCTGCTTGAAGGAAGACATGTAAGATGGGTGATGTTGTTGCGAGCCGCCCTGAAGGTAGTCACAAGAAAGGAGTAGATCCCTAGTTCTTGGGGACGATTGGGGGATGGGAGATGCTTTGGTGTTGGGCGGAGATTGGTGGTGAGTGTTGGCCTCAGGGTGAGTGTGCACCCTGGAGGGTCCATTGCAATGGCTGGTTCACACCACCGACTGTTTTTGGAGAGACTGAAACTGTGGAGGCAACTGGTTCCAAGGATGGCAAAAAACCGACCAGAGAGTGAGGCAATAGTTTTTTGCCTGAGTTTACTGGGAAGGAACCCTTTGTTCAAGGATCACAAGTAGTGGAACTTCATAGCAACTGATCTAAGCTTTCTAGAACACCAAAGCATGCCAGATTTGGAGCTTCCTAGCAGATTCTATGGCCTATAGAGTGGCCCTTGGTAGGTTGTCTTTGTCCCACCTAGGAAGGCATCCCTTCTTCTAGAAGCTTCTGCCCCTTCCTATATTCATCAGCTTGCTTCTAGTAGGAGAGAAGGTGTTTAAAAGACTTGGACACCTCTAGCTGCCTTGTAGGACAAGTCACCCCTTGTAGAAGGTGTGCCACCTTCCTGGACCCTCACCTGGCCTTCTAGAAACTTATAGAGGAACTCTAGAGTTTGAGCTAGCTTCCTGGCATTGTTTTTATGCCTCCATTGAAGCAGAGTAGAAATTGATCTTCTGGGACTTGAACACGGGCCCCTGTCTCTATAGGTGGACACCGTTAACCAACAAGCCACTACGTCCTGTCTTTTTGGTGTCCCTTTTTGGTGTCACTCCTGCCATGGTGGGGAGCATCACACCAACAGTGAGGTTGTTGTCAAAGTGGCAAGAGGAAGGTTGATTCTGGGAGAAGCGTAAGATCATGGTAGGATGCTAGGGTTGCAAAGTGTGAGTGTGATGCAGGAGTTCTTGTGGCAGTGAGCTCGTTGCCCTCAGGCTGGCAGTTTGAGACCCAGCGCTGTTCTGGGATGGAGTGAATTCGTGATCCCAGATTGGAAGAGACTTGCTGAGGAAATGGCTCTGTGACAATGTAGGGGTCAGGAAGGGAAGAAGAGGGCTGGAGAGAGACCCTTGATTGAGTGATGGAATGAGTGAGTGTAGCTGGGCAAAGTTTTGAGGTGGGGCACAGAGAGTTTCCTTGCGTAGTTAGTGAGGTGAAGGTGAGGAGGGAGAAGGAACATCTCCATTATTGGTAGATTTCTGAAAGAGGTCATGAGGAGATGGTTGTTCTGGCTAAGTCTCATCTTGTCAGGCGCAGGGATGAGAAAAGGAGATGCTCGCAGAGGGACAGGAGTAGCTGTTAGGCGGATTTCTCCTACAATGTTTGAGATGTTTGGAGACTGGCATGATGACGACACGGGCTCAATGAGTGCTGGGGCCAGTGGCTTCATAGGGACTG
Organism: Penium margaritaceum; assembly: GCA_023375785.1. NCBI lineage: Eukaryota > Viridiplantae > Streptophyta > Zygnematophyceae > Desmidiales > Peniaceae > Penium > Penium margaritaceum. The sequence continues at coordinate 150,559 of SZWC01001099.1, read as the reverse complement.
GAACTAGAGTGCGTTTTGCTGCTGTGTTGGTGGTTTTGGGAGAGGGGCACGATGCTTGCTTTGTTGCAGTAGTGAGCGTGTCTAGAGCAGTTGACGAAGTGGATGTCTTTCGTGTTGATGCTGGATTGTTGGCTGTTGCTGATGATGGATTATGTGCAAGGATGGTGCCATTGGCACAAGGAAATGATGGTTTGTGTAGGAGATGAGGTTCTACTGCCTTTGCTGTGATGCTGAAAAGGAGGACAATTTGCTTTTGTGCTTGAGTTGGTGGCGGAAGTGCTGGAGGCCCTGGATCATGATGATTGTAGAAGTCATTGAGCCACTTATATACTGCTTCTGCTAAGAAGATAGGAGAAGGGGAAGCCATGCGACTTTTTGTGCCTGACATGGCTGCTGGGGAAGTTGATGCTAGATGATGGTACCTGAAGGTGCAGGAGGGATCCAGATCTGAGGGTGTAGCTGCTGGGTGATGCTGATGTGCTTGAGTGGTAAATGTTGTTGCGGTATTGCTTTTTTAGTCATACTTTCATTGTGATCACTGAAGTAGCTGCCAAAGATGTCGAGGAGGACGTTTGAGCTGAATGAGAGGTTCTTGTGACTACACAAAGACATTGCCATGATGCCATGCGAGGAGTCTGTTGCCATTGCATATCTCTTGGAGCCTTCAGTGCACAAGTTAAACTCTGAGGATGAGGATGAACTCAATTGCTTTGCTTGCGGGATACGATGAAAAAGCTGCTCCAGAAAGCGCTTGAAAGGAAGTGGGCGCAGCACCAACGCGCGGGCGCGGCTCGGGATGAATAAAGGATGTCACGGCCAGGATGCCTCGTTGATGGCTAGGCCAACAAGGGGATTTTGCTTTGATACCATGTCAGAGAAAGTAAGTGGGCTGCTGGAGTGAGTGCGGTTCATAGAACGAGCACAAGAGGGTACAAAAAGTGATGATGTCAACAATTGAAAGCGAAGGGAATGCGGGAAGCCATGAAAGATGTGACAAGGCCGGATGAACTTGCAGAGAGACGATGGACACACTGATGTAGACACGTCCATTGAAGGCGGGCGTTATGCTTGAGGCTTTGTTAGGGCTAGAACACCGAGGCACAGGGTAAAAGCCTCAGCGCCAAGGTGACGTCAGCAATGACGTAAGCTGCTGGAGAAGTGAACCAGTGCTTGGAGCAGCAAGGGGACTTGAAGAGCCTTAAAGTAATAAACCATGAAGAAAGGGCGCAGTGCATTAAGCACAAACCTGCATAACAGTGGGCGCAGCCAGTTGGGCGGGCGCAAAGCGACAAGCAAAGCAAAGTGGGCGCAGTGCCAGTGGCACAGGCGCGATACTCTGATGAGGATGGCAGTAAGGAATAGGAAGAGAACAAGGAAGGGTGGCACGCACAAGTGTCGGGCCAAGTGGGGGCAGGCCGATAGGCCGGGCCGGAGAGAAAAGCGACGAATGACCAGTTAACTGGTAGTTAGGAAATGAACATACAAGGCATTAAGTACCTAAGAGAGTACATTGTACCCTAGTCCTATGCCTAGTCGTACGGGGGGCGGTGCGAGACGTTACGCCTCAACCGTCTTGTCAAGGTTACTACTGCTGTTGTTTGGAGCTGTGCAGCGGCTCTACGGTGCTCTGACGGTCTTGGGATTTCTTTCATCTTGGTCGGCGTGTCTTCTGCTTGTATTAGCCTTGTCGCATTGTGTGGTCCGAGGCACATAGCTGTTTGCGCCGTCTTTTCGGGGAGGAGACCCGATAACTTCCGCGCGGGTAGATTTGTGGAGGTTTTGTCGACCGACTGACTGTTGCCGGTGGTCCTTGGTGGTGCACGGTAGGCTTGACCGTTTAGACCTTGCCGAGCTTTGCGTGTTGGGACTCGGAGCCAAGAGGTGAGGTGCTGCTCGATAAATGTTATCGCCTTCTGGTTGGCTGGAGGCATGCAGATGTTTGGTGACAATATTGTGCTTGTCTAGATCCTGGGAGCTTTCTTGGTGGCAGTGACTGTTTTTCCGACACTGACATGTCAGAACCTCCTTGTCCCCCGTTTGGTCACAAAGAAAACTAGTCACAGGGCAGAAAATTGACAAAGTAACCTCTCATTCTATAGACTAACTCTGGAACGTCTAGGCCATACGGAGTTGTCCTAGGTAGCGTTTGTTGGCTGTACTATCCAGTTTAGACCAAGAGGACTTGCTCCAAAGGAGCAGTGCATGCCTTGTCTATCTAGACCACGCTTAGGAGACTTACTCCAAGGGAGCAGTGCATGCCTAGTCTGTCCTTTGCCTATTCAAATATGACCAATGGAAAAGGGGCATATTGTTGGAAACAATTGTCAATGTCACAGGGCATCCTCATGGTCGTTGTTGTTTAGTTTCCCACACGACCGAAATACCCAATTGCCTCTTCCAAGGAGATTCCAGGGAACATGGTTCAAGTCAACTGGGTGCATCCCAGCAACTGCGGGAGGCTCAACAGCCTGGTTCGGCAACTGCCAGATGAGCTTCGCTGTCCCTGCCACTTGTGATCGCGCCCCTCCCGTCCATTTCCTCTAAGTCGTCTGATACAAGTGGAGACCAACGATTAAACCCGCCGCTCCCGCCAACAAGGCGAAACAACCGCGGTTAGGTCCCCGCAAGCCGACAACACAACGGCACTGCAATGTCCCTCTCGAAGTGGTTCCACAAGCTCCAGGAGCACCGAAGGCAGCAGCAGCCGCCACATCAGAAGCGCGGCTGCGGCTTCTACTCTGGCATCACCCACCGTAGCCAAGGACTCCTAGCTAGGACCGGTACTAGGACTACAATAAACCTTCATGTACTTGCATGCATTAAGTTAATCTTTTTGTGGTTTAATCAAGCCTCCGTGCCTATCTTGCCCCCATCATTGAGTTCTTCTGTTCATGCCCGCTCTTGCGGCTGCGGCGATATCTTCCTTCATCATCTATTCTACCTGCCTTGCAGCTACGGCAAACTCTCTCCATCTGTCAGTGTGGTGAGCCCATGTTCCCCTTACTCTGCAGCCCCACACTCTCTTACATTCCGATCGGCTTGTTTGTCTCCACTCACTTACGGCCTACACATGGTTGCTGCGGCTTGCCCCACTGGCTTGCCCGCATCATAGTGATGTGGTCCTCTCCTACTCAATCATCATCGGCCCACCTTCACTGCACTGCCGCCCTTACCTCTTTCATCGTGCTTTGCCCACGTCAAGTTTAAACAATCTTCTATCAGCAGTGCTTCTTGAGTTTAATCTCTTATGTCAACTTCTTCATATTGACCCGAGTATTTTTGTGGCACAGTCTAGGACATAGCCTGGCTTTGACGTTGCGACTTGCCCTATGAGCTCTTTTGCACCTTGGAAATGCACCAAACTCCATCCTCTAGCCCAGTAGTAGTATTGTGACCTCCTCCAGACAATTAACATGGTATCAGAGCAAAGGGAAAGCTCCTCGCTCTATCGTAACTCTTGAAGTTCGTCTTGATGCCTCACAAACCAGCACCAGCAGCAGCAGCCATTCATTCATCTTCTCCCTCGCTCCACATATCTCTGTCAGTTTCCTTTGTCGACTTTGCCTTCAGAGATAGCAACTACATCTGTCCATCATTCACCCCTGAACTTGCCTGTCCCCTGAAACGCCCTAGTGAAGCACACATCTACCAAACCTCTAGCATCGGTCATTACAACAGCAGCAGTTCCACCTATCACTCATCCGCCTCCCTCAGCACGGGACTCTGTGCTAGTAGCATCACTGAACGGTGTATGGGCACCGTTTGGTGACATTACCCCACACAATAGGAGTGAAGCAGCACTCTCAGCTGACGCGCATTGAGCACAAGCATCCTCTTCCATAACAGCAGCAGCATTTCATCACGAGCACTCCCCTCAGAGCTCCATCTTGTCCTTGTCTTGGTAACCTCTCTGACAAACCTCTCACCTCACCAAAAGCTCCAACGACCTCAGCAGCTATCAGATATGATACAGTAGTATATCTACTACACCCACAACAGCAAAAGAGCACACCCCTTTGTCCAAAGCCTGAATGACCACAACTTTTCGCTTGCGACATGCATGGCATCCGCCACGCTCTTTTTCTTAAGTCAGGAATATTGTACTCCAAGGACTCCGCCACATCGTCTCATGGACTACTACATTGGTCACCTTCACTTGCGGGCTACATGCTCAGACACTGCGTCTACATTACTCCTCATCGCGAAACACATCATTCACCACACCACAGTAGCAGTTTCTCCACTTTGTCGACCAAGGCATCGCCGCCAGCTATACCAGTCTTCACTTTGCACCTCTCTCTGGCCAGGCCAGCAGTCCCACTCCTCTCTGTCCTTGTGCATGCTGCTCCACCCTCTCCACGCAGCACGAAAAATCTCAAGTGACCTCAACTACCATCATTCATCATGGCCTGACCACTCTCCTCGTCAACCTCTCTTTTCTCATAAGCACTGTTGCTCATCTCCATGACCTCATCGCCCTTCGTCTTTGGGTGTATGAGGCCTTTAGTCTGTTCCTCTCCACCTTCCTTCTTCATGTAGTGTATCTTGCTTCTCCCCTACCTGCTCTCTCACATGTCATCACCAACACAATGCAAACCATCTTTGGGCACTGCTTTAGCACCCTTCCATCTCGCTTCGCACTCACTACCCTCTAATGGTGGTTCTCATGTGTTCCAACCTCTTTCAGCTTCCCGAATCTGTCAAGAAGCCACCTGGCACTCATCATCCCATCCAACAACTCACACATGAAAGCCACTATTCTCGATCATGAGCTACCCTCCAAGTCTGTTCATCTCACATGCAGCAAGCTGTCACCACAGATCATCACATAGTCCTCCCTGCCCATCTCCTGCACCAACCTCCCATCTCAGACTACAACCTCCATCTCCCTTCAATGCCTCACGCATACCACCACAAGCAATTGTGTTGCCACTCCACCCTTGACTCCTGCCCTGGCCTTGGCTTTCCAGTCTTCTCTTCTCTTACCTGTCCTGCACACTTCCTTTCCCTCTGAGGATTCCCATTGTAGTAACACCCTGTTCAAGGCACTCCTTGTCATGCATCTTCATTCCAGATCTCCAGATCTTCTTTCATTACCGTTTGTCAGGACGGCATCTTTCCTTGCTAACCTTCCCTATCAGTCCCCATTGGACTGCTTCTCACTGCCACAACGTCTTTGAGATCCTTCACCCTATGACTCATACCTACTTCCATTTCACAGTCTTTCACTCTCACAAGTCTTGCCATTCTCTTGTGATTCATCTCACCTGTTCCATGCACTCCAATGTCATCACATCTTTCCCTCAACACTCTCATTCCAAGGCACTGTCCAATCTCTTACCATTACCCCGTCACACTCTCCTCCACTCCATGGTCTTCCATTTTGGTCACACTGTTTCACACCTCCTCATGTTGATAGCATTGTCACATTGCGGAGAGCTGTTGGAAATAATTATCAATGTCACTGGGCATCCTCATGGTCATTATTGTTCATTGTCTTACACAACCAAAACACCCGATTGCCCCTTCCAAATAAATTCCAGGGAACCTGGTTCAAGTCCACTCAGTGCATCCCAGCAACCGAGGGGGGCTGAATGGCCTGGTTTGGCAACAGCCAGATGACTTTTGCTGTCCCCACCACCAGTGATCGTGCCCCCACCGTCCAAGTCCTTCGCGCCGTCCAATACAACTGGAGACGGATGGTAGAACCCGCCAATCCCGCCAACAAGGCGAAAGAACTGCGGTCACATCCCCGCAAACCGACAACACAAAGGCACTGGCAGGTCCCTCTTGAAGTGGCTCCATGAGCTCCAGGAACACCAAAGGCATCAGCAGCCACCATACCAGAAGCGCGGCTGTGGCTTCTGCTCTCGCATTGCCCACCGTAGCCAAGGACTCCTAGCTAGGACTGGCACTAGGACTACTATTAGCCTTCTTGTAATTGCATGCATTGAGTTAACCCTTTTGTAGTTGAATCAGGCCTCTGTGCCTTTCTTGCCTCCATCATTCATTGCTTATGTTCACGCCCGTCCTTGTAGCTGCGGCAACATCTTTGTTCATCATCTCTTCTGCCCGCCTTGCGGCAGCAGCACAATTGCTCCATCTGGCAATATGGTGAGCCCGGGTTCTCTAACTCTGTGGCCTCACACTGTCCTGCGTTCCGCTCCAATTTTTTGTCTTTTCTCACTCGCAGCCCACACATGGTTGCTGTGGCTTGCCCCGCTGGCTTGCCTGCATCATAGAGCTGTGGTCTTCTTTTACTCAATTGTCATTGGCCCGCCTTCACTTTGTTGGGACCCTTACCTCCTTCATCGTGCCTACACCTCCGGTATTGCGCCCACGTCAAGTATTGCCAATCTTCTATCAGCTGTGCCTCCTGAATCCCATCTCTTATGTCAACTTCGTCATACTGACCTGAATGTTTCTATGTCACATTATTGGACATAGCCCGCGCTTTGGGACTGTGGCTTGCCCTACGAACTCGCCTGCGCCTCGGAAACGCACCAAACTCCATCCTCTAGCTGAGCAGTAAGATTGTGACCTCCTCCACACTACTGACACATATCAGGTCAATAGTCCCACTGTTGATTGTCTCCTTTATAGAAATGTACTCTTGATCTCTTGGTCTTCACCATCCATCCCTGTCACTCGCAACTGCCATGTCAACAGAAGAGACCAAGAGGATCTGATGCTCGCACTCTTGGTCATTGTTTGTCAAGCAATTATGTCGACTTCACTACATCACGTCGGACTATATGCAATTTACGTCCATGTCACCATTGATGCAAGACAAGAAGAGTAAAGCAGATAGGGCCACATATGGCTGGATCAGTAGGACGCCTAAAGAGGCCTGCCCACAGCCATAGCACACCCTGCCATGTACAATGGACAAGAGGGCTGGGAGAGCGGGTGGCGACCTCTCTCCCGGTCCTCTGTATTTTTGCTGTGCCATGCCCCTCAGCACAGAGTATGTCACTTGTGGTCAGTTATGACAAAAAACATGCCATTTTTCTCTTTTTTCCCGTTGCACATATGATTTGTAGATGGAGCTGAAACTTGCACGGTGGAGACATGACAATATGATCTTTTTGTAGGCGTTGTCTGATTGGACATCAGAAGAGAAATGAAAGATATGTGTGTTTTCCAATATCCCCCCCTTTGTGTTACATTTTCTCCTGAAGAAGACCTGGATACAAGAGGAAATATGCCCCCCCCTCCCCGGTGAGAACGGATGAGAAGGAGCTGAGGGTGAGGCACGGAGAAGCACGGACAGAGATAGACACTCCCTCCCCGTGCAAGCCAAAGTGAGCAAGGAAGAGTCGAGAGGAAACGGAGGGATGGGAGGGTAACAGTGGGTGGTGAGTGATACAGGAGCAGGTTTGGAGGACATGGAACCACCACCAAGGCAGCTCACTACCACGCCCAACCGACACGTGTAGAGAATGGGGAACCATAATGTCATAAAGCATGACAAAATGTGAAGGTGGAGTCGCTGGGCCGGACGGAGAGAGAGGGGACTGATAGTCAATGATTTTTGGAAGGAAAAAGGTTGTGCTAGACGGGGTAGTGCTATACAAGGTGTGAGTAGATCCAGGAGGAAACACTGTCCATGTAGCCTTGCGCCGCCCCATCCATAGCACGCCACAAAGGGAAGGAACTTGAAAACATGACAAAGTGGGGAATGCAAAAGCGGAGCAGGCCCCCCCCCCCCTTCGAAGGGCCAAGACAGAGAGCACGCGGAAAGAATTTGAAGTCGTCCGAGAGGCAGAATAGAGTGGTGGTCAACGAGTCAAAGTGAGTGGATGGAGATTATTGCATAGCGGGGATTGAGGCACGCAGGTGGTGGACGAGGCTTGAAACACAATGTAAGAGAAATTTTATACAGTAGAAAATTAGGAGAAAAGAAGCAAGCAGAAGCAGGTGTGAGAGGCATGGTGGTTCGGTGCATACCCACCAGGTTCAATGCCTCATATGGGGGAACCTGGAAGGCCATGCAAGGAATATTAGAGAGAGAGGAGAAGAGAAGGGTGTGGTAGCCCAGGGTGTCTTGCGTCCGTGCCAGTGGCATATATGGGGGTTACGAAAACAAAATGCCATGGCGGCGCTGCTAACAGTCGCATCCACCCATCCCAATGCCTCATGTGGAGGGGATGGAAGGAGATGACCCAGCGACAAAAGGAGAAGGTAGCAAGACAAGGCCACTGCAAGCAAAGAGAGCAGCATGGTGGTCAACACATAGCAGTTTGGTGATGATGTCTGTAGTTTGGAGCTCGGTCAAGATGTATAGTATGCAGACTTTTCTGTCGGCAAGAGCGTTACAAACATAGTGGACTGGCGCAGCACATGCTTTGCAAGGTCATAAAGAAAACGTCTTTGAAAAGGGCGATGGTACCTTTTTTTTCACAGCTGAAGGGAGTAGCAGGCAGTTTGTGAAACCCAACTTTGGACAGCAACATGCAGAGCCGTACTGCCTTACGAGTGGCCTCACTTTGTGCAATGTACTCAGCTTGAACAGATGATAAGACGACCACGGACTACTTATTGGAGCGCTAGTTGGCAGGGCCACCATTCAAAATGAATACACATCCGGAGGTGGACCGGCTGGTGGCGTGATCTCCAAGTATACTTGCATCACAAAAACTACGTAGAATGTTGTCGCTAGTGGAGGAGTATTGAAGACCAAGCGTGAACTTGAAGCGCATGAATTGGAGGCTGTAGTTGGCAGCAACAATATGGCCATCTGTAGTATTATGGCAGCCCTGACAAAGGATGCCAATGGCATAAGAGAGGTCACGTCAAGGAGCCATAGATGCATACATCAGGAACCCCTCCATTATAGGAAAGACCTTGGTAGTTGTTGGAGCAAGAATGTCACTAAATGCAGAGAACTTTGTGAGATCATGCTGAGTGACCAATGAAATAGCCATAGAGTTGGCATCTCCAAGTTGGAACTTTGCAGCAATGCGTTGAGCGTAAGTGGATTACTTGAGTTGGATTGGATCTCTCCACTTTCAGCATTCTTGTGTACCTGAATGCCAAGGTAGTGGTTCAAGAACTCCATGTCACTCGTTTTAAAGCGTTGAGACAAGTGTTGTTTGAATATGAAAATGATGGAGAGAGGGCCTTAACAGAATGAGGTCGTGAACGTAGAGGACTATGTCCAAAGTCTCTTTATTGGGCCAATTGTAAATGGAGTGATTGGTTTGAAGACAAGCTAGGTCTTTGCCAAAGAAAAACTCATGGATTTCTGTCTTTCATTGGCGTGGCACCTGCTTCAACCCATGGAGAGAGTGTTTGAGGTGACATACCAAATGAGCTTTGCTAAGGTTGAGGAAACCTTCAGGTTGCTCCGTGTAGAGTGTCTCGTTCAAGTCGCCATTCAAGAAGGCGCACTTGACGTCCATTTGATGCAAAATCCAGTTGTTAGCAGCAGCAAGTGACAGGATGATGCAAATGGATGAATGCTTAGCCACACATGAAAATGTGTTGCTGTAGTTGATGCCAAGCACTTGGATGTAGCCACAAGCAACCAGCTGTGCTCTGTATTGCTTAGGTTCACCTGCACTGTTGGGTTTCTTGTGAAAGACCCATTCTTAGGTGATAATGGATTTATCTGGTTGTTGCAGTACAAGATCCTAGGTGTCTTGTTTCTGGAGTTGATCGAATTCTTCTTGAGCCATCTTCTACCAATGATGGATATCTGAATGACTCGTTACATCCTTGTAGCTGATGGAATCAACGACCTGTGTGACAAAGGCAGTTTTTTCATCATCATTAGCAGTGGTGACCATGACTTGTTGGAAGGATGTAGGTGTAATACGCCAGCGCGTAGATTGTTGCAGGCTGGGGATAGCAGATGATGCAGTTATCAGAGCTTAAACTGATGCTGATGCTAACATGTTCTTGAGGTACAACCGGAGGAGGGGCATCTTCATATTCATCAGCGACGCGATTGACATTGAACATTTGGAGATATTCATGTACCCAATCCATGTAGATGGTGTTTAATTCTATAGTCAGAAGGCTCCTGGTTTTGATGAAGCTTGTTTCATCAAAGATAGGTGATCAAGCACAAATGGCGGTTTGTGTTCTTGGATCCCACATCCTGTAGATGTCGTTGTGGTCATTGTCATCTTGATGTGAATCTGCCATAGCACACCCTCCCCAATGGGAGAATGTCTCCGAAACAAAAACAAGTCTCAGTAATTGTTCATGTCCTGGGCCAACCTACCTTAGCCAACGGTCCTCCGGTCATACGACTGTTAGGAATCTCGGTCATACGACCGTCAGGAATCTCAGTCAAGTCATCCCATAGTAAAGTGACATCTGGCACTTGTGTCCAGCTAGCAAAAAGAAGCCGTTCATTAGTTTTTTGTCTTGTTCTATCTTTATACATTGAGGATGTTCATTCCCTAGATGTTTATAACCTGCAACAATTCTATCCATCCTTTTTGCCTTTCGTTTTGCGGCTTTGCCACCGTGTATTCTCTCTCCACTATGCCCCATCTATCTTTGCTTATGTTATTCTCACATCATAAACACCCATATCCACGAGGAAGCTTCCAGTCTTCACTCCACATACTGCTTCAAAACAAGGAATGTCACCTCCTTTAGTGCTCGTACCTCCGTGCCGTACCTAGACTATTCATCTTCCGCTTCTACTTAGATTCTGTTTTCCGCTTCAACTTCAGTTCTAATTCCCGCTTTCATTTGTGCTCCACATTCGCTCATACTTCTATCCTGACCTAAGCTCTCATCCATGTGAACATACCCATCCACATAAGTACTTAGAATATTGTGAATTGGTATGAGAGCTCAGGTGACATGCCTAGTCTACTCGTGCTTGTTGCTCTTGGCCACACACGTGTGCGATTTACTCAAACGTTCGCGTCAGAAACAGTGGCAGCTAAAGACTAGTGTTGGCAATGCCCTTTTGAGTAAGGTATTGTGGTAGTACCCATGCCACTGCTCCTTGGAAATTTGGTGCACATGGTCTTATCCCTGCCTCCAAGATCTTCCTCATCTGCAATCATTTGCTCCTCATCAATCCTACTTGTTGCTTATGTGCATCAGAATATTCCATTGTATCTTACGGACTGTATCTGCCACTTCATCATCATCCTTTGTTTTGTTATACTCCTCATCCTCAGCCATCAGCCTCAATTTGATGTGCTTCATCAGCAAAATCAGCCTTTCAATTACTTGTCTCAATCCTGTCCCAAGCCGATCTCTCGCACCACAACCTCTTAAGTTCTTCCCGTCCTCCTCATCCATCTACAACTTTCTGCCTTGCTCCTCCTTCGGCATCCTTACCAAATGCCTCCCTCGTCTCTTATCAGCTGAAGTACCTGCTTCATCCTCCAACACCTTTTCACCCTAGTCACCAACTTCACTCTCTTTTGTCTGCCAAAATGCACGATGAATCCTGGTTTCACGAGCAACTACAAGCTTTGGAGCTTCTCCGTGGTCCTCTTCTTCATAACTCAAGAAGTTGAAGAAGTTATTCTTAGTGACCTCCTCTTCAAGTTTCACACTCGAGTGGAACCACTTGATGCTTCTGCACCTTCTACAGGATGAAACTCCTCTGGTGGAGTCATGTAGACTCCAGACCCCAACACTAATGTTTTTTCTTCCATCCCTAGTAGCACAACCACAACTCCTGCTGGAACTCGTACTGCAGCATCTGGCATCACCCGTGCCGCCTAGAACGTTGGCAAGACCATTGCTCTTATGATCATCATGACCACCTCCCCTCTTGACCTGCATAAGGACACCCATTTTCTCGGATCAAAGACCCAGAATATCTGAATGCACTCGAAGAGCACTTTCAGCAACAATACCTCAAGTGCCCGGGAGATCAAGACCATGTAACGCTTCTCTGTCCCCTTCTCTGTCCACACCAACATCTGCATCAACATTGTCACCGTCACCAGGAGAGTGACGGCTTGCTTTACCAATTTACTCAAGACTAACAAGCAATAAGACTAGTGGTGTCCGATGTCTTGACACCAAGCAATGATTCGCTGCTTGTAAGGACAAGGAAAGGCACTACAGGAAGGTGAATCAAGATGATGATGCAAAACAAGGGAGAAGAGAATTACGGAAGAAGATGATGATGAAGATAGAGGAAATAGAGCTAAAAGGGATGGTTGTGGCAGCTAAAGAAGGAAGGATGGGAAGGACGCTGCAGGAGGCAAAAGTGGCAATGATGAGGTGACCATGCCACGTGGATTTTTTTGATCAAGAGTAGCACAAGGGGAGAGTGTGGGATCTGTAGACAGCATGAAATAAAAAGGTTATGCAGCAAGATAAAAGAGTGGGAAAAAAAACCGCAGAAAGCTTCGATGAAGGTGGCAGCTGATTGCGACTTGAGAGCAATTTTCTTTTGTTGGCAATGGAGGAGCGCTGATCGTTATCATGGGTGTGTGATTGGACGCATAGTGTTGCTCCAGATAGGACATTCACCAAGGCTCAAGAAGTACATGTGGTGATGTTGCTGACATCAGCTATGGGTGAAGCTGAGGAGGAGCATGCTAGGACAGAGGAGGACCAACGAGCATGATCTGCCACGTGTGGATGCATGGGCATGGGAGAAACCGTAGCTCTTTTGATCAAAATTTTGTTTTTGAGGTGGAGTATGCAGAGATAATGCACGTAGCGGAGGGGAAGATGGGCAGAGAGGAAGAGGGCAGAAAGTCAATGATGTGATAAAGAGACACTAGGCAATGCTGCCTGAAGCTCTGTCAAAAGAATGGAAGAAGTGCGATGAGTGACAATAGAAGCAAGCAGAAGCCATGGTGTTAGTGCAAGTACATGGCCAAGAGAAGTGGCGGAAGTAAACATCTACAAAGAGATGCAAGGAGTTTCGTAGAAACGTGGAAAAAGATATTACGAGAGTGTCGAGGTAGAGTAATGATGCAGATAGCATGGAAATGAGAGAATGCTGGCGGCAACAACCAAGTGTTGATGTGATAAGAGGTGCTAACTAAAGGTGCAAGAGCAACGGAGCAAAGGAATGCAAGGGTAGGAGACAATACTGGATGACAAAGTGAGATGCGAGCAAAGAAGAGACATAGCAGCAAAGCCGTTGAATCTGTTGATGTTATAAGTCCATTGTCCATAGCTGAAACATGGACAGGCACAGGAAAGGCTAGGCATGCACTCCTCCATTGGAGTAAGTCTCCTAACCCTGGTCTAGATAGACGAGACATGTAGCGCTCCTTTGGAGCAAATCTTCTTTGTCTAGACGGGATAGTATAGCAAGCAAAAACTACCCAGGGAAACTCCCTGTGGCTTAGATATTCTGGAGTTAATCTCTGGAGCGAGACGCCACGGGGCGAAATCCCAACCCAGTGACTAATTCTCTTTGCGACTAAAAGGGGAACAGGAAGGTTCCGAGAGACGTATCAGAACATTCTAATGTCCTTCATTATGGCTGGTGCCACTTGGCAATCGCAGAGAGCGTCATGTACGCAGGGGGTCATGTAATCGAGATTGCCCGCAAAGCGGCTCATCCAAGGAGCCGCTGCACGCCTAAGCTAAAGGCTGGTTCTAGGACTATGAGTACCAGTCAGTTGCTTTTGGTTGATAACAGTTCTTCCCTTTGAGACTCCTCACATCGCTGTCCACCAAAGGTAGTCACTAAAGAGGCATTGAGTGGTCTAAGCCCCAGGAGTCGGCTCCTTGTGCAATAGTGACCACGTGCTAAGGACTTTGTGCAAAAAAGTGATTCCTATGAACTGCTCAGTGTGGAACCGTGATACTAAGGGTGATACATCCTCTTATTTTGAATACTAGGAGCGGATGACAAGTGCCATTGTGTCAGCCTTGTTTTCTAGTCCGTTGCCTCAAGCGGGTTGACAAAGGGTTATGGGCCCAGACGGACTAGTTGTAAGTCACGCTTTTGCAAGCTCTCTTGACCTATTTTTTGTTCAGTGCGCATGAGATCCATCAGCTCCATCTACTACGTCTGATCCATTAGCTCCAACGACAAGTGTTGGCACTTATCAAACAAGGGCCACGGACAAGCTCTGCCCTTGGAGGTATGATCCACGGGCCCTAACAAGGACAAGCTCCACCCTTGGAGGCACCATCCTGGATTAGTAAGAGTGCATTTTTATCTGTTTATAGGTGATAAACGGCCAAGGGATAAGCACTCCATCTGCACCTTATAAAGGAGTAGCAGATAACAGCCTACATTAGCCTGCATCGGCCTCAATGAAGTAGAGAAGCAGGGAAGCAGCAAAGCAGTATGACAACACCTAAGATGCTTAGTCTTGAGTAGGTCATTGGCGGCATGTCGAAGTTCACAAGGGTAGGTTTTCCCTTGTGGAAACGACATGTCAATCGAGATCTTTGTGACATCAGCGCTTGAGTCATAGCATGCCAATCTCCATGGAATGACACATGCATCCAAGACTTATGAGAAGCTTGTACGTGTGCACCACTGATGGCTCTTGGTAATCACCCCTTCATTCTTTTAGGACTGTTTCGGATGAGGGTGAGCAAGAGAGAGGCATTTCCAGATTTTCTAGTGTAGTTTGAAAGGTTGCTACAATAAGTGAACCAAATGAGCTAGGAAATGGACACCAATATGCAAGCCATGATCCTCCTCATGATAGTGTATAAGCCTGATACCCTTTTTCTTTGGATCGCAAGACAGACTCGCGAGTCCGAGACCGGACTCGGACTCGCGAGTCCGATTCCTGTCCCAAGAATTGTCTCGGACTCGGACCCTCTTCCTTCTGCAGAATCGCGAGTCTGCATCGTGAGTCGGGGGGGTTGGGGGGGGGGAGGGGTGTAAAAAGTATTGGAGGTCCAGGTCAACCACTCCAGAAATCGCGGAGGGTTACAGCGACGCTTGGCACGCGATGTGTGCCAAACACACACATCAGTGTGTTAGGCACACATCAATGTCAATGTAGGTTTGCCACATCGACATGACCCTATGTCAAAGGAGCTCGTCGCCTTTCTCGCTGCTGAAAGCGAGAGCGGCAACAAGTCTCTCTCTAGTTACCGACAGAGAGAGAGAACTCTCTTAGTGCCTTGCCTCTCTCGCTGCCAACAGCAAGAGAGCTCGCCGGATCTCTCTCGCTGCCAACACCAAGAGCGCTCGTTGACTCTGTCTTGCTGCCAATAGCGAGAGTAATTGGCTATCAAACGCGTTGCCATGGCGTCGTAGACAAGTGGCCCGGGTAGTGGAGCTTTGACACCAGCCGCACCCGGTGCCACTGCCAATGCCGCACCCGCTGCTACTCCCGTTGGCGCTGAATCTTCCACAGCCGATGCCACTGGCGCTACCTCCGCTGTTGTTTCTCATGTGGTTAAGCCAGATCAACGAAAGCAGAAACAGAAACCCTCTGTAGTGTGGCAGGTTTTCATCGTGGTCTTCATCAAAGGAGAACACCGTGCGCGCTGCAACTTATGTCCTCCCAGTGGGGGGACTAAGTGGACCTACACGTTTGGCAACGGATAGACATCGGGGATGTGGAAGCATCTCCGCAAGATGCACGAGGCGAAGTGGAAGGAGCTGAAGTCCTTGGAGGGAATGCAAAAGCTGCTAGCTGCAATGATTGGTGCCGCTGAAACTGCAGCCACGATTGACGGCTCCAACTCACTCCTGGCAAGGGGAGTGTCGAATGTGGGAGTGGCATTCAACAAAAAATGTTTTGAGATGTGTGTGTGGAAGCATGTGTTGGACAAGATGATCAGCTTTGCCTCCATCAAGTCGCTGTGGCTGAAGCATGCCTTTCTGCACTGCAACCCCTTTGCCGTGCTGCCTGGCCGCCTCACTCTCAGCAAGCAGATTCGGCTAGGTGCTGCTGCTTTCCATCGTCGCCTTGCAAAAATGTTCGAGTCGGTGCACTCCGGTGTTTTGTTCACAACAGACGGTTGGCAGTCGGACGCCAACGTGAAGTACTTAGGCGTCACCGTCCAGTGGATTGAGGCATGGCAGATGCAGAGTGTGGCCCTGGCATTTCCCCACGTGTCTGATGCAGCCACGGCTCAGAATGTGTATGGCCTGTTCAGTACGGTGGTGAGGGACTGGGGGCTGTGGGAGAAGTTTTATGCCCTGACCGTCGACAACGACACTGCAAACGACTCCATGGTTGACAACTACATCCTCATGAACCACCCCATCTTCTCCAAAGATGGCCACATTCACTGCATGGGGCACAGCATGAACATTGCTGTGCAGGATCTGCTAAAGAGTGACAACCTGCGGGCACACCTTGCAACAGCGCGCGACAACGTAAACTTTGTTGTGAAGTCCGCCAAGCGTGAGGAGAGCCTCATGGCGACGGCAGCCGAGTGTGGCGTCACGTACCTGTCACTGCGTACTGACACTCCAACACGGTGGAACTCCATCCTCGACATGTGCCACAGGGTGGTGCACCTTAAGGAGCCGCTGGACTTATGGTTGAAGGCAAAGGCGCCGCATCTGCTGCCATCGGAGGCTGGTTGGGAGCTGATGGGCCTCGTGGTGGCGATTGTGAAGCCGTTCAAGGCCTTCACTGAAAACAAGAGTGGCTAGGGAAACCCCACCATCAGCCTGGTGCTCCCCTTCTTCAGCCTGCTGCTCGCCAAGATCCACGCGTGGCTGGTGAAGGGTGGAACCGCGGAGAAGAAGCAGAAGAACAGGGCGCTGCTGGACACGACTAACCAGCCTTCGCTGGAGCTCAAGGATGGCTTCAAAGAAGTTCAAGACAAGGTGGGACCGTCTAGGCTGTGGGG
>SZWC01001099.1:59251-133580 GCA_023375785.1 Penium margaritaceum | reverse complement strand
GGGGGGAGGGGGGGTTGCACCAGTCAAATCTGTTTACATTTAGTTGTGTGAAGGTTTGGATGGAGACTGAAGTTCACACAATAGCATAGTGTGCTATGCAAACAAGAGGAGGGGGGGGGGAGGTTGCACCATTAAGATCTGTTGTGTTCTGTGTTTACTTGTGTTAACGCGCAGCTCGAGAAGTACGTGAAGAAGTGCAACATGCGGCACATCGTGGCAACATTTGCGGATCCCCGTTTCCGTCTGCGCTTGTTTGACCGCGTACACAAGCTGATGGGGATTAAGTCTGCGGTTGAGCCAGAGGTGTGCATTGTGGAGGAGCTGAGGCCCTACTTTGCGTGCGCACAGGAGAACAAGGAACGTGCTGTAGTAGCAGTAGCTAAAGGTGCAGAAGAAGCTGCAACTATAGCGGAAGCGGATGATGAGGCCAACAATGACGATGTCCCGGCTGCCTCGACTCTTGCAAGTGCAGCCCGAAGTCAAGCGAGCACCGCCGCAGAACCTGGTCGTAGCAGCAGCTCTGGTGTCCGTGGTAGCACCAACTCAACTCCAGCATCAAGTAGCGCGCGCCCTCAACGCAGTGCCTTTGATGGGAGCAGGACAAGGCGCCACCCGAATAAGCGCCCAAAGAAGAGCGTAGTTGACATGGTGCTCGAGGACACGCTGTACGCCCTGTTTGAGGAGCAAGAGTCTGAACCCACAGAGGTGGCTCGAGACTCTTTGGAGCAGGAGATCAAGGACTACAAGAAGTTTGCACGGGATGGGAGGAAGTGCAATGTCTTGCACTTTTACAAGGAACACCAAGGCAAGTATCCAACGCTTGCTTTGGTGGTCCTTGACCTCTTTGCTGTGCCTGCAACCTCTACCCCTTGCGAGCGCATGTTCTCCTTGGGTGGATGCGTTGTGACAGACATGCGGCACAGCCTGGCAAATGCCAATGTGCAGGATCTCTTCTGTCTGAAGACGTGGATCAACAACCCTGCTCTGGTGGACTTCCCGGTTGCACCAAACAGCACAGTTGCAACAGACTTTTTGCGGGAGGAGAGGAAGGAGAGGCTGCGGAGGAGGCATGTTTGGAGGGTGGTGTCGCGGGTTAGGAAGGGCCTCGTGCAAGCAGCAACACTATCAGATTCGGATGAAGACATTGAGAGTGTGCCAGATGCCATGGATGCATCACCTAAGGAGGAAGAGGAGGATGAGGAGGATGAGGAGGAAGATGAGGAGGCAGCCGAGGAAGAAGAAGGAGAAGGAGAGGGTGACGATGGTGATGATGAAGATGTGATGGAAATTGGTTAGGTTGCAAATGCGCAAGTGTTTCTCAAATCATTCTTTCTCATTACAAGTTAGCAAGTGTGCACGTTACATTGATTGTCAAACATCATAGTACATTCTTCATGATATGCTCATTGCTTCCTTTGTACTGTACCGTGGCATTCTGTCATGAATTTGGAGCATTCAATGTCAATGTGAGATTCTCCATAATACTGCTTGGGGAAAAGAGAAATAAGAGAAATAAAGACTTACAATCATGGATGTCAATGTATAATTTGAGGGGTATAGCAGTGAAATGTACTGCTCATAAGGCTTAGAAAAGGTGGTTTGAGTTGTCAAGCATACAACAAAGTTCATGCAATGTCAGATGCAGCATCTGGACTTGGGTACCTGGACCTCCAGCAGAACAGAGACTCGCGATTTCATACATGTAGACTCGTGAGTAGGCATGAAAGACACTCGTGATTCTACATGACATGGACTTGCAAGCCTACATACAAGGGAATCGCGAGTTTTGGACTCGCGATTCTTTTGGCTCGACTCGCGAGTCCGAGTCCGTCCCCTCCTGGGGACTGCAAGTCCAAGTCCACCACGAGACTCGCGAGTCTGGACTCGGTATCACCCTTAGTAGTATCTGAAATCTGGGATCCTCTTATCACCGTCGTGGACAGTTGGAAGGAGGAGGAGCTGAGGTATAAGGAAGTATGTGAGAACGTGCGCAACAAAGCTATGCATCGCACTGGCAGTGAGGCTAACATTTTGGCCTATGATGTACAGTATGGTGGCCGTGGCAACAACTCCTCTTCTGGTCAGAGTGGCAACCAAAGCAATGGAAGTGGAGGAAGAGGCGATGCTGGCGTTTGAAATGATTCACCTAGGAAGTGCCACAATTATGGCAAGCCTGTGTAAGAAGTATCTCCAGTCTGTCCAAGGTGACATCACTGCCATACCATGCAATAACTCTTTGACCAGTCATCTACCCCCCCGGTGCTCCAATCTTCCCTTGGTGCCTTCCGGACTAGCGCAACTAAATCTATAATATACTGTCCCTCGGGTCAAGCTAACATATCCACTGTGACAACACTATTGAAGAGCACATCGCTGCTTCACCAAACCCCGCTGACAACCGGACGTCCTCGCTGCCAGTCGTGCGCACCACGGATCTCCGGTGAGTACCGCGTTAAGACGCGACTTGGTCCTCACTACGGGACAATGACTAGTAATATGAGTGTTGGACTGCAAGCCGCTGATTCACAAGGCCCACGACCAAGAACCCTTGACGCTCCATCATCAGATCAGCCAGCCGCCATGGACGTGCCAACCTTTGGAGCACCAACCTGTACTGGTCCCATCACCTCCACCAACAACGCACACCAACCAACAGCATGGAGCCGCCGATCGGCTCCACAAGCAGCTGCAACAGTAGGATGGCGGCTTAGGGGACGACGATTGTATCACCCACCATAGCGCCTAGGACTAAGAGTAGGAGTAGTACCTAATCTATACACCTATATGTTGTTGTTTTCCTTCTGTTCAATCATCAATCTATCATCATTCATCATCCACTTTCCTTTCTGATATGCCTAGCTTTGATTGTCTCTGTCACCTCCTCGTGCCCGTCATTGCTGGCTGTGGCTTCTCCTCATGTGCTTCCGCTCCCTCATATCATGTATGTGACTGCCGAGGCTCGCCCCGCCGGCCTGCCCACATCACTCATTTGATACGCGCTCCTTTGTGGCGCCTGCACCGTCCTGTCGAGGCGCCTCTAGCTCCTCGGCGCCCGTGCTAATTGGCACTACGCACACTCAGTGTTGAGGCACGCTCATTCCCACTGAGGCTACAAGCCATTGTCCTGGTTGTAGTGATCATCACCTCTCACTAACTGATGCCTTCAATCCTCGTTTCCTTGTGACGTCAGCCATCGGTTCCTTTGCTGAACCTTGCTTTCACTCAGTCACAACCATCAATGTGCCTGCGCTCAGCTCTTCACTTTCCTGACATCCTGGGCATTTGGCACGAGAGTGCAAGGCTCCCAATAAAGAAGATGGAGGTAATGGTGGTAAGATTGAGGCTAAAGGAAAGGGTAAAAAGGGGTTGACAAACATGATGGTTAAGAGCGTGCCCAAACCCAATAGAACGGTACTCCTCAAACGTGGAGGCTATGAGCTCGACTCTGGTACGAACCACCACTCTTCAAGGAAGAAGGATGGGTTTATCTCCATTGAAGATTCTGAGCGTCGCTTCAAGTGTGCCAACGATAACCTTGTCCATGCAGAAGACGAGGGAGACAAGTTGATCAACATCAATGTGAACGGTATTGAGAAAGACTTGAAGTTGGATAACGTTGTTTACATGCTATCTTTTACGGCAAACCTGTTGTCGGTGTCCAAAACCAAAGACCACGACATTATGGTTGTATTCATGGAGGAAGAAGCCGTTATTATCAAAAACAAGGACATCAAGATCTCATATCCCAAGGAGAGTCGCGCTATATGGGTACTTAGAGTTGATGGGCATTATGTGCTATAAACCAAGCCCCTTAAGAGTAGGAATATGTGGTATGCAGCGGTTGAAGAGTCCAAGTCTCCAAAGCCTAGTATTGTACCACAGGTTGTCACTGTGACGGTTCAGTCCACCAAAGACACAAAAGCTAAGCTGTGTACATGTGATTTGGCCCTGTGGCTGACAGCACGCTGCAACCTATGCAACAGCACAAAGTGGTTCATGGGATGGATAGATACAAGGACAAGGATGAGGAAACATGTAAGAAGCTGTGTTAGGCATGCCTCCAACGCAAGGCAAAGACAAAGCCCTTTCAGCTTAATGGGCAACGTGCGATAGCAATCTTGGACATGATTCACCGTGATGTGTGCACACCATTCTACACTCCTTTGAATGGTGGCAACAAGTATTGCGTGACCTTCATCTATGACCACAGTCGCAAGATGTGTATCTACTTCCTCAAGACAAATGGAGAGGTCAATGAGAAGCTGCAAGAGTTTTTTGGCATGGTAGGATGGTAGACGATAAAAAAGGTCAAAGCACCATGCACGGACAATGGTGAAGAGTACGAGGCGTGCAAAGGCTGGATGGACCAACACGGCATCAACCACAAGACCAACATACCTTACACAGCCCAGAGTAATGGAATTGCCAAGAGGATGAACCAAACTATCATCGGCATGACACAAATCATGCTCTTTGATGCCAAATTCTCATCTTGCTTCTGGGTTGAAGCTACAAGAACTACTTGCTACATTGTGAATCTTTCTCCTGCCACCGTACTCAGAAGACGTGGCAAGAAGCAGCAAGAGGAGTAGTTGAGGATGCCACAAGAGGTTTGGTCAGGGAAAAGGCTAGATGTCTCAAAATGGAGGGTCTTCGGTTGTACTGCCTGAGCAAAGGTCCAAGCAGGAGAAGGAAGTAGCAAGCTGGACGCTCATGCTGACAAGTGTGAAATCATTAGATATCAGCTATATCAACGCTTTGAGATGAGTGACGTGGAGTCTTCAAATTACAATCTTAGTGTTCAATTTCATCAACCGGTCGATGATGGAGATATTCAACTTAAACAGGCCACTTACGCTCAACACGTTGCTGAGAAATTTCAACTTCGAGATGCCGACCCCATAGCCACTCCATTGGCCACTCACCACGGTCTCACCTACATCCTCGCACCAAGTGACATTCTTGCCCCAACAACTTCCAAGGTATTCTCTAGCATGGTGGGATCTCTGATATATGCCTTTGTTGCTACTGAAGCCGACCTCTTTTATGCCATCGGCATCTTCAACTAGGGATGCTAGGACACTACAAACCATCATATTGTCATTACAAGATACAACATCCGGCATCTACGTGCCACGGCCACACTTGGAGTCCCCTATGTCCACTAGCGACATCATCGTGTGAGGTTTCTGCGATGCCGACCTATATGGAGATCACGCCACCACTTGGTCCTCCTCGAACTACGTGTTCCTTCTCAATGGCAGTCCCCTTAGTTGGCGCTCCAAGGAGCAGTCTCTGGTGGTTTTTTCCTTTGTCAAAGCCGAATACATTGCAGAAAGTGAAACCACTTGTGAAGCTGTTACGCTCCGCATGGTACTATCCAAGATTGGATTGGACCAGCTACCTGCTACTCCCATCAGGTACAACAATGAGGGTTCCATCCCTCTCTCTCAAGACTTTATTCTTCATTATCACACTAAGCACGTTTGCCGCCAGTACCACTACATTTGTGATGCGGTTGGTGATGGTGAGGTCCGCATGCTCTACATTATGGCTGAGTTCCAAATTGAGGACATTTTCACCCAATCCCTTCATGCTCAACATCATGCTGCTCCATGCACTCGCCTTGGTCTTATCTTGCTGCCCTTTTCTTTGTCTTCATCTGGGTCACCTCCTTCCATCCTCCACAAATCAGGCATTGGAATGGACAGAGACGACTGCTGGCCGTGCTGTAGTGGCGTTCCGATACTCTGCCCCTAGATTAGGCATTGGCACGGACCTATGATGCCTCGGGCTGCCACACCCATCTCTTCCACTCTTTCTCTCTCTATCTCTCTCCCTCTCTATCTCTCTCTCTCTCTCTCTCTCTCTCTCTCTTGTCATCTTTGTATGGCCTCCGTGGTTTTCCCACAAAAGGCATTAGATGTTGTGGTCGTAAGCTGAACTTCCGTGCTAGCTTTTACCTGCTTCTACTTGCGTTTGCTGCTCCTTCTCCTATAGCTTCTACTGGGCTTCTTGCTCACATCTTGTTTTAAACCTCTCTTACACCTATGCGCCGTGGTCCTCGCTACACGACAACTTTCACTCAGTCTCCTTCACTCCATTTCCATCTCTCTCCATTACCTATTGGACATCTTTGACTTTTTTCTTCTTCCTCTCTAACTTAGAGTTTCTGCGGGATGGCCACCTGCTCTGGTTTTGCATTCTTACCTCCCTCACATATGTGAGTTTCTCTCTTATGTGGCGTGCTGCAGGTGGGACAGTGCTGGGCAGCTTGGAAGGTGCTTCTTCTTGCATCCCTTGCATCATACCTAGCAACACTCCATCCGCCAGTATACCTCTTTTCTCTTGGACATCTCCAATTCCTGTCTGCATTGTTTTTACTAGAGGGACCATCTTTGCTAATTTTTCATTCCGCCCTCCTTCATTATCCTCCGGTTTTATTCTCCCTCTCGTGGCAAGTGTATGTGGATATGAGCTGCCTCAACAATAGATCCACGTACTCTGGCTCTTCTCATCAGTTGTTGACCTCCTACCCTAATCCTCCCAGCCTTGTTTTGAACGGGACTCCCTTCTTGTCCACTGTTGCTCCTCTTTCACTGGACTTTGCCCTGGCTCCCGCGGTACTCCCGTCTACAGTCTTTGCTTTTGCATATTCCTGCACTCTTATCTCTGGCATTCTTTGTCTTCTGTCATGGGTGGTGCTGGTAGTCAGCCTTGGCAGTAGTCCCCTCCTTTGCTGTCTACCAGGTGGTCACCATTTTCCTCTTGCTTGGCTTGGCTCGCAGGGAGGGGTTTCATGTACTGTTCATGCTTCTCCGTGCCTTGCCCTCAACTTCCGTCATTATCTTCTGCACGGTGCCACATTTTCCTGTGTTCATCTCTCCTCTGGCAAATCAGACACAAAGGGATAATGTTGGAAAGTGTTTATCTCTCTCATTACTCCTTTGATCGACAATCCGACCACACCATCAGATTGATCATGCCATCATCCATTTATCTTTCAAGTTTCAGCTCCATCAAATGGTCGGCTGTTTGGCAACGGGCAAAGAGAGAAAAGTGGCATAGGCTATGTCCCCACCTATCAGAAATAGAAAAAGTGACATATTCCAGACTGAGGAACTCGGCACACCAAAAAGACGGAGGGATGTGAGAGAGGTCGCCACTCTCTCTCCCGGCTTTCCTGTCTGTCCTACATGGTAGGGCATGGTATTGATGTGGACGGGCCTCTTAAGGTATCGCACTGATCCATTCATCCGTGACCCTAAATACTCTGATCTACTTTTCTTACGATAATGGTGGCATGAATGTGAACTGCATAAATCTTGGCAGAATTCACGGAAGTCGACGGAATGGCTCTAGACGCAGGGAACAAGAGTGCAGGCACCTGAGGCAGCTCCGTAACAATGAGGATGGATATCAAGGACCAATATGTCAATATAGCAGTTCTAGAAAGGAGCAGATTGATGAGAAAGGATAAAGGAAGAGCGATTCTCACAATACAACTGTCTATCAACTGACGAGTACCGAGGATGGAAGGCGTCCGCCGTCCTCGGTTGCTCGAGACCGGCGTCCAGTACGGTCGTGACTACCAAAGAACAAATACTGGGGAATTAGACAGTTCAAGGCTCAATGAGGCACCTCACCACCTTATAATTACCAATGAGTAGACTATTTCAAATAGGTTATTGTTTTGTTTTGATATTGTGTTCGTCTTTATTCACCATTTTCAAGTATAGCATAATGTTGGAATGCGCAAGAGACGAGCCATGTATTGGTGACTTTTGTTTTTTTTTCTTGAATCACCAGTGCATAGTATGCGTGTGTTCTATGAGATTTAAGACTATAGGGTATACCTCAATGTGATTCAATGTGAAGCAGATTCATTCTTTTACATTCCTTGAGACACCTATGATTCTGGGGGAGTACATATTTTCATAGAGGGCATCAACTACACTACAACCTTTACCCTATCGTAAAGTGTACCTATGTGCACTCTTCTTTCTTATGCAGCAGCGGAGGACTTTGAGATTCACCATATGGATGTTATGATGGAATACGTGAACAATGGCTTGGAGGAGGACATCTACATTGAGCAGCCGGAGGGGTTCGTTAGGAGCACTTAGTTTGCAAGCTGCTGAAGTTGCTGTACGGCCTCAAGCAAGCGTCACGTGCATCAAACCAGAACTTGTATGCTGCGCTGCAGTGCATGGGGTTTGAGTGCAGCGCGTGTGCCTACAAGTTGTATCATTGGCAGTACGGGAATGAGATCCTCATCATCATTGTTTGTATGGATGACATGCTCCTCCTTTCCAGCAGCATGTCTTCACTGCAAGATTTCAAGGAGGTGATGCAAAAGCACTTCCTCACCGTCCACATCATACGTGACCACAAAGCATGTTCTCTCTCAGTGCAACATAGTTGCAACATTAAGGACATCCTGCATTGGCTTGGCATGACAGAGGCAAAACACATTGGCATGCCGTTTAAAACGCGACAGTACCTCGTGAGCTTTGGTGGAGAACTAGATGTAGCTGAGCACTAGAATTACCAGAGTGCCGTCGGCACTCTCATGTACATGATGATGGCAACCAGGCCAGACCTAGCACAGGCTGTGAGCGCTATGAGCGCTGCGAGCTAGCACATGGCCAACCTCAGACATGAGCACAAGATTACAGTGAAGTGAACTTTTCACTACCTTACTGGAACTATGAACTTGCGCATCACCATTGGCATCACCTACAACGGCACTTACAATAGCATCATCTACTACAATGACACAGATTCGGCTACATATCCTGAGGACTGCAAGTCCATCTTTCGACATGAGTTTCTCATCAATGGAGGTGCTATAAGCTGCTATGGTAGGTGACAGGTTGATCTTGCAACATCAAGTACGGAAACTGAGTACGTGTCTCTCAGCTTTGGAGCAAAGGAAGCAGTTTGGCTCTTGCGTCTCATGAGAGAGATGAGCGAGAGTTAATTAGTTCCTCTTCTTTTGTGTGTCAATAATCTCAACGCAATGGCACTCGCCACGAATATTGAGCACCATGTACGCATGAAGCACATTGATATTGTTTATCACTTCATCAGCCACATGGTGCAGGAGGGTGTTATCAAGATGGAGGTCACTCCAACCACCAAGCAAGTACCTGATTTTTGCATCAAGCTTGTTATTCGTGAAAAGCAGTAGTTCTCCATGAAGGCATGTGGACTCACTCCACTCAGTGCGACAAAGTGGGATATTGGTAGAAATTGGGTCGTTTGGCTCTGTTTCAAGTCCACACGAGCAATTCCCATAAAACTACTAGACGCATGCTCCGATTGTCAGTCCAAATTCTTCGTTGGAAAGATCAGGTGGCAAATCGTATATGGTGCAAGTTTCAGGCCAATGTAGCGGTTGGATTGGAAGACATGAAACTTCCAAGTTTCTGGGGTCATTGACTGCCGGTGTATGGGTGACCATGGGCGATGACACCATGCCTTACCCTGAGAAAAGAAAAAGGAAAGAGGTCCAGGGTCAAAACATGATGGGACATATATCCAAAAAGGTCCTTGATTCTTGGGTTGCCTTGTACAAGTGTGTTGACCAGGAAACAAGGTACCTCTCCTCAGATGTTAGGTGAGGTGAGATCCTTGTGTGCTAGCCATAGACACATGGAAAATCTCCATGTGATTGTGGGTTATGTGACCGCTAGGAGTTTACCATGACAGTAGTTCTTAGCTCTCTATATCGTGTATGATTGGTGGGCCTGATTGCTAGGCTGACTTCATCTATTGTATGAGATTATGGACTCTTGTGTGTGAGCCTTAGCCTCAATGGGTTGTGAGATGGCTGACTTACCCAAGATCTAAATCTTTATGTTCTCCATCATTTTGAGTGATCAACAACCATTCGTCACCACAACGGATGCCCTTTTAGTCCCACATTCTCGCTGCTCTAAGGCTACCTCTCTACTCAAGATCCAACACTTCCAACCCGGCTTTGACCCGACTCCCAACCCAAATGCCAACCCAACTTCCAACCCAACTTCCAACCTTACTTTAAACCCAACCTCCAATCCAAGTTTCATCCTAACTTCCAATCCAGATGCCACCCCAACCTCCAACCCAGAATTCAACCCAACATCCAACCCAACTTCAAATCATATTGCCAACGAAACCTTCAACACAAATTTCTATTAAACATCCAACTAAACATCCATCCAAGTACTAGTCGAACTTCTACATCAACTTTCAGCCCAACTTGCAACCCATCTTCCAACTCAACTTCCAACCAAACCGCAAACCCAACTTCCAACCCAAGTATCAACCAAACTTCCAACCGTATGCCCAAGTAGAATTCTAATCCAGCTTCCAACCAAGATTGCAAGCCGAGTTCCATTCATACTCCCAACCCAAATTCGAATCCAAGTTCCAACCCAACTCCTACCCAATTTCCAACCCAACTTCTAATCCAACTTTTGATCCAAGTTTTAACCCAAATTTCAACCCAACTTTCAGTCTAAGTGCATTTCAAATTTGAGCCTAGCTTCAAACCAAGTTTCCAGCCCAACTCTCAACAGTACTCAAAATCGGACTTTCAACACATTTTTAAATGTTACTTCCAACCCATCGTTTAACCCAACTTCCACAAAACTTCCAGTCCCACCATTAATCTAACTTACATCTTGATATGCAATCCAACTTGTAACAAAACTCGAATGAACTTCCAACCAAACTTGGAACCCAATTTTCAATCCAAATTTTGACCCAACTTCCAACCAAACGTCAGAATCAGCTTCTAACCCAGCTTCTAACCCAACTTCATACCTATATTCCAATCCAACATCCAACCCCACTTTGGACCCAACCTCCAACCCAATTTGCAATCTGACTACAAACCCAACCGCCAATCCAATTTCCGACCTTACTTTCAACACGACTTCTAACTCAATTTTTAGCCCAGCTCCCAACCCATTTTTTAACCCAACTTCCAACATTTTTTCCTACTGACCTTCTAGCCCTACTTTTCCTTCATACACAACTTCTAGCCCCACTTATGTCCCACATATCAACCAAGTTTCAAACAAACGTTCTACTGAACTTACAACCAAACGTTTGAACAAGCTTTCAACACAAGGAAAAAGCCAACTTCCGAGCAAACATCTCATCCAACATCTATTCCAGAGTCCAATTCAGACCATGTGCGGCCCAACATCAATCCCAAGTCCTAACCCAACTTTCAATCCAAAAATCTCATCCAACATCTATTCCAGAGTCCAATTCAGTTTCCATTGCAACTTCCAAACTGAGTTGTAACCAAACTTCTCAGCCAAATTTCAACCTCACTTCCAACCCAACTTCCAACCCAACTTCCAATCTAAACTCCAACCCTCTTTCACACACAACCCCCCCCCCCCACATTCAATCCAACTTAACATCCAACTTTCCACTCAACATCCCATATCACGCGCAGTCCAACTTCCAACTTAACATGTAATTCAACCTGCAACCCAATTCTATTCAAGCTTCTAACCCAACCTTCAAGCCAACTTCCAGCCCAACTTTCAACCCAACTTTAAGCCCAACTTCCAGCCTAACTTTTAACATGACTTCTAATCCAACTTCCAGTCCAACTCCCAACCCTATTCATAACCCAAATTCAAACCCAATATCCAACCCAACATTACCCCAACCTCCAACTGAACTTTCAACTCAACAGCTAATCAAACACGAAACCAGCCCAACGTCCAACCCAACTTCCAGCTCAAATTTCAACCCAGGGTCCAACTCGATTTCTGACCAATCTTGCTACCAGCCACTCAACCCAACTTCTATCCCAACTTTCAGCCCAATTTGAAACCCAATGTCCAACCCAACTTCTACCACAACATTCAACTCGAGGTCCAACTTATTCTTCAACCCAAATTCTGATAAAAACAGGGTGAGCCTCAAAGATCAACATGTTCATGTTGACCTCGGAGATCGACATGAACATTTTTACCTCTGACACAATAAACACTTGACACAACTATAATTTAGAACATTTACTCCCTGTACTGCATAAACTATGGATACAAAACTCACACACACGGCCGTTATGCTTGGCCAGGTTCTATACACATTGCGAGCTTCAAGAGCCTTCACCAATGCCTAAAGCAGGTTGTACATCTCCTTCACATCCCAACGGTATACTCCATGTTTGACTTAGCTCACTACACAAGCTAGACCTAAATGATTTTTCCTACCGTTGTGTACTCCGTAGGGACCTGGATGTAAAGCAAATTTTGAACCACTGACTGTCGGTTGACTTTGTGACTGACACTTTTGACCGCTAGCCATTTGGACTGCTCTTGAAGACAAGAGTCATCAAGTAATGATCTTATGACAGACGCTGGACACTCTTGGAAGATCAATGGGCTACGACATCTAGATGTGCAAGAGTTGCCCGGGGACCGTGGATCCATCGTATTTGATCCTCTGGCTCACTGCCGCCTGGTCCCTTCTTGTCAGGCGTCAGTTTCGCGTGTCCCTGTTTGCCCCCGAATGTCACTCCTGGAATCTTGTCAGCCACCTAAACTCCTTTCGGTGTACACGCATGGTTGTCACATCAGCAACTACTGAGAGAAGCTCTCGCTGGAGTCCTTGGTAGTCCTGGTACTTCATCCTCCGTGCCATATGCAGTAAACGGACAAAACGTGTATGCACATCTCACTTGCGTGTCCCTGCTGCTGTCAGACTATGTGTAAACAGAAACAACGCGGCAGATGCTCTGGTGGGGATGAGCTCCCGTTCAGCGTAACTGATCCCGCCTTTGCGTAGGGTAGAGTGAGTATACAACTGTATACACCGGAGGATTTGGGGAGAAAGTGGTGACCTCTTGCCCAGCCCTTTTGAACCTTTTACCTGTACTGAGCGGAGATAGCACAATGTAGCTCCCCTTTAACAAGTTGTGAAATAAACTATGTCATGTCTATTGCTTTGTTCATATCTCCAAATCCAGCCATTGGATTCGAGTAAGACTTGGACTTTGGAGGGTCAATGATGCGAACGTTCCAATGGTACCGTTTGATTGGATATCTGATGGTTGGTTTGGGAGATAACCATTTTCCAAAATCTCTTTCCTTGTATGCCAATCTCCATAGGTTGGCATACACTAAGAGAATGCTCCTCCACAAAAAGTCATCGGTAGAACGAGAGTGATGCACGGGAATGCACATCAAACAAACGCTCCCCCGTATACATACGGAGCCTCCACGGATAAAATTCAAAGTAGTCTGCAAAGCGTGGCTTGGAGTCACAAAGTCAAGGAGGTCAAGGAGGTCAAAGAGGGAATCTTGGGATTTTTGTGAAGTGAGGTCCAAAGTACCAGGGTTTTGTGAGTGACGAGTGGGAAACTGCATGCGCTAAGCAAGGAAAAAGAATGTAGAAGTAGTGTCACTTTCAGACCTATAGGGTAGCAAAGGAGGCGTAAAACAAAAGCAATGGATGCATCACAGGAGTGCGAGGAGGGTACAGACCTTGACAGTCCCCGATTTGAATACGACGCCTCATGTGGGAGGAACATAAAAGGAGGGTTGAGGGTGCCGTGGATTTGGTGCGGTCTTCTTCTGTTCCATTGCCTCATATGGGGGAACAGAAGAAGATAACTTAGGCAAAGACATAAGCTACAAGAAAGAAATTAGAGTAGCAGGTTTGACTATAGCCATCCGGTCCTAAGACTCACGTGCAGTGACTGGATATGGTGCAGACGGACGCAAGAGAGCAGGAAGGAGAGCAGTGGGCAAGGATTAGACGTAAAGAGCAGAAGGAAATGTTGATGGTGCAGAAGGAAAGACCAGTCCAATGCCTCATACGGGGGCACATGAGGAAATCACTTGAGGGAACAAAACATGATAAAATAGAGAAAGAAACATAAACAAAAAAACGAGACCACACATGGCAACACACGCAACAAGGAGCAGCAGCAGCTGCTGGCACTCAGTTGGGTCGATCCAAAAAGGGTAAAACGGTATCGAGACATCAAGCCGATGTGCAACTGCAATGACAATCACAGCGGGGTACTATTGTCATACACAAGGTCTGCGCACTGTCGTCAACACGAGTAGTGTAAACAGGTGATGCGCCATGCCATCCTGGTACTACTACCGCCGTACACACTCTGCTCATTACATGGTGAATTCACCAAAGATGCAGATGTCCTTGTCTGGTGTTTCTAGTGGGTATCATGTGGCACCATGTGTATGTTGTGGCCTTTGAGCATAATGTAGGGCTTGTCCTAGCAGGACAGTCACATATTGCTTGTATGGGAGGGTTGGTAATGGGCACTTGCGTGGTGTAATTCAGAGCAACAAGGATGGGCTTGATATTCCATGGGATGTGGGAATGGTTTGTTGAGGTATTGGAAGAGCAGAGGTAGGAGCGGAAACTAGTGGTGCATAGCTCATGACTGTTGATTGTGCTTGTGTGATAAAGGAAGAGCAAGAGGCTGCTGCCAGCTCACACATATACGCCTCTGGAAGAGGGTTGGAAATGATGGTGGCTGGTGGTGCGTTGTGTGATGATGGGGAGAAAGCTCTTAGCAGTGGATCTTGCTGTGGATGTTGCTGTTTGCGTTTTTGTTGTACTAGTGGACAGAATTACCGTACATGTTAAGCCTGCTTGTACTTTCAGCATATGGTTTCACTAAGTAGAGGTATGGATGAAGGCAAAGAGCATTGAGGTGAAGATTGGCATTGATGAAAGTCGGCATCGGACATTGGTGAACTGAAACAGGATCTACCATTTCATAACATGTTGTTTTCCTGACAAAGGAGAGCAATTATGAGACGTGACACATGAAACATGCTACCAGAAATGCAAAGCCACTCCCTCTTGATGGCATTGCGCTGACTCAGTTCTGCTAGAGAATTTTGAACGGTCATCTGTTACTCAATGAAAACCAGAAGTTCAAGAGCCCTGGTGTGCTCATATGAATGGATGGACCAGAAACTTAGATTTCTGATGGTGCCTTGAAGCCAAGCATGAACAAACTGAGTCAACGTTGAGACAAAATGGCAAGCGGAAACTGGTTCTCCAAGAGCATGAAGTTCTTCAACCAGGAGTTTCAGTTTCAAGATAATTTTCCAACATGCTCCTACTCGTCCATTTTAAGGTCACTGAATTGTTACAAGATAGCCCCAAGTGTTGTGTCAGAGGTTTTCTCAAGGATTTTGTTTGATATTGAGCCAAGCAATTGATGGGTCATCGCTGGAGTTGTTTTATTGCAGGAGACTTTTGGAGGGACGAGAGACGTGCATGCCAATACTGGACGGTGAAGCCAGAAAAACTTGTAGTAGTATTGGGGGTTGTAGACATTGACACATCGCTGGGCCCTAGTGAAACAGCATTCCACAAGTCCATGGACATGAGAAGGAGATTCATGTCAAATTTCCTAAGTCGACATATTTTATAGTATGATGATGGAGGGTGGCAGCGTGAAATTTGACATGTGCGGTCACCCAAGGAGGAGGCAACGTGGCACGTTGGAAGTCTTGATGGTCCTTTGTGGAGGAATGTGATGAGAACCCAGAACATCAAGCTAATGTTAAGCTGAAATTGACCACGAGGAAGGCTCTGTCATATTTTTCAATGAATTGTAATGATTTGAGTTGAGCCAATTCTAACAATAGTTGATTGCATGTGAAAGACGCTTTAGAAGAGCCAGTAAGGATGACTTGAACGGATCTGTCCCTGTGTGTGATAATAGGTGGAGTACGTTTAGATGTCCAAGAAAAAAACGTTTGAGATAGTTTTCTAATCATCTTGATTAGTCTATCACTTGTAGCAGCCAATGTTTCTGCTTCTACTAATTCTGGCGTTAGCGAGATTTTTGCCCTAGCAGTTGATGTCAAGGTCAAGAATGGGAGTCAATCAAAAAAATATTTAGTTGGAATTATGAGAAAGTTCATAGTGGCATTTAGTGGGAATGCTCTTGCGCTTCTTGCTGTGGTCGCTGGTAACATTGGTTGTCATAAAACATGTTTCGTTTGGAAGACAGATTCACGTCTCCTCTCAAAACTCTTGAGGGACAGATCCAGTTGACTTGAAGGCCCCTGCTTTGATACCAAATTTTGGAAAACAGGATCAGTCTAAGAGGTCAACATGAACCAATAAACATTTGACATTATCTTCATGCAATCCATAAACTCTGGATATACAAGTCACACACACAGTAGTTATTCTTTGTCAGGTTACACACACACTACGAGCTTCAAGAGCATTAACCAAGGCCTCGGGCAGATGATGCATCTCCTATGCATTCCAACTGCACTGCATAGGAAGCTAGACCTAACTGACCTTGCATACTGTTATACAATTCTATAGGACCTAGATGCTACCTAGAAACTGGCTGTCTGTTGACTTTGTGAGTGCCACTTGTGACCGCCAGAGAGTTGGTATCCTCTTGAGGACGAGAGTCATCAAGCGATGGTCTTTTGACACACGTGGGGCTCTCTTGGGAGATCAATGGACAATGGCATCCAGATATGTGAGAGTACCATGGCAACCGTGCATCAATTGCCGGTGACCCTCCGGCTTGCCGTCAGCTGGTCTCCTCTTGTCATGCGTCAGTCTCGCTCACCGGTGTTTGCCCTCTCGTTCCACCCCTAAAATCATGCCAACCATCCAGATTCCTTTCCCTTGCACACGGAGGACTAACACGTGAGCAAATACCAAGAGAGGCTCTCACTTGAGCCCTTGGTTGTCCCCACATTTCATCCTCTACACCACTTACGATACAGTTCATCCTCTGATGCACATATTACTTGTGTGTTCCTGCTACTGTTATGCTACAGGTACACAAATTGGCCGCGGCAGGCACTCTTGCAGGGACGAGCTTCAGTTCTGTGTATCCGACCCCACCATTGCATAGGGTAGAGTGAGTAGTGTAGGCACAAGAGATGGGGGAGAGAGTGGCAACCTCTCTCCCAGCCCTCTTCCACCTTTCACCTGTGCCGAGCACAGATAGAACAAAGTAGCGCTTCTTTGCCAGGTTCTTCTTCTTTTGGTCATATCTCCAAATCCAGCTGTTGGTTAAGACTTGGACTGTAAAGGGTTAATGATGTGAATACTCTAGCAGTGCTGTAAGATCAGAGGTCTGAGGGCACGTATGGAAGATCTCTACTTTCCAACAAATTCCAACCTAACCACTAAAGAAACTTCAAAGTCAACTACCAACCCAACTTCCAATCTGACATATAACACAATTTCAAATCCAACCACCAACCCAACATTCAACGCAATTACCTTCCCGACTCCTAACGCAACTTGCAACTCAACTTCCAACCCAATTCCATCCCAACCTCCAACCCAACGTCTGACCCAGCTTTTGAACCAACTTTGAATGATCAGTTGACCCACCGTTAGACCCAACTTCCAACCCAACATCCAATCCAGTTTCAATTCCAACGTCAAACCCAGTTTGTAATCCATTAACCAAGCCAGCATTCAACCGAACATCAAATCCAGAATACAACCCAAGTTGCAAGCCTACTTTGAACCGGACTTCCAACCCAACTTCTAATCCAGCTCTCAAACAGACTTCCAAGCCAGATTTCCACACAACTTGTACTCCAATTTCCAACCTGTCTTCCAAGCCTACTTCCAACTCAAAATCCAACCCAAATTTCAAACCAAATTTTAACCCAACTTTCAATCTGACCTTGTATTCAACTTCCCATCTAACATCCCACCTAACCTTCAGGCCACTTTCCAACCCAACATCCAACTCATGTCTCAACCCAACTTTGATCCTAAATTCCAATCCAGCTTCCAAGCTTACTTCCAATCCAACTTCCTATCCAACTTCTAGCCAAGCTTCCAAACTGACTTCCAAGATGAATTTCAACAAGAATTCCAACCTGAATTCCAACGCAACTTCCAACCCAACTTCCAACCCTTATTATAACCCAGCTTCAAACCCAACCTCCAACTCAACATTGAACCCAACTTCCAATCCAACTTCTAAGCCAGCATGTAATCCAACATCAAATCCAGAATCTAATCCATCGTCCAGCACGACTTCCAACTCAACTTCTAACCTAACTTCCAATGCAACTTGCAGTCTAACTCTCAACCGAATGTCCAAACCAACGTTCAGCCCAACTTCCAACCAAAATTCCAACCCAACCTATGTTGTAACTGCTGGAATTAGTGGGTGTGGAGGCACCCTCAAGAATGCCTAGCTCTTTTCGGTTCATGCTACCAATGTTTGAGGCAGCAAATGGACACCTTTGGTGAAGAGTGTGGAGCACAAGGATCACAGATGTGAGTGGGCAGAACACATCGCATGAGTATAAATGAATCGGGACACATTTTTGTTATGTAGCATAGTACAATTACACGAGATTGTTATAGCCTGCAATCTAAGCTTACCAACGCATCCGAGCACGCCCAAATTGAAGCAGTTCAGCCCCTGCTATGGCCGTCCACCTTGCCTTACGCGATAGGCAACGGGAGGCGCTTCGACGATGACAAGTCGGAGCGCCTTTCCTCGTCCAGAGGTCAAAGAGAAGTCGAACCTGGTCAAGGAGAGTCTTTTGGTTTCTTCCTTCATGGCACCGGTGCATTTGGGGGTCATTGGAGAGGAACTTTCATCACTGGTGGTTGATTATCCCGCCACTCATGGCGAGTACCAGATTCCACCCCCAAACACTCAAATTTTGGGCTAGACTAACTTTCTGAATACTCACTCAAATTGAGTTATATCCTGCATGGAAAACTCCAAGGATTCCAAATTTAAAGTCAGATCAGATGTTCCATCACTCCCCAGTGCTCGAAACAGGGAGTATAATCAACTGCCCTCATGGTAAGGGGAACACCATGTCAATCGTCTCCCCCTTGCACCGCAGCCTTGATGCCATGTCCTTGGAACCAGTAGCATTGTAACCTTCACAACGCAGACCAAGCTCCATGCAGCTTGCGTCATGCCTGTCCTTGGGTTGTGCCTTGGTCATGGCGTTGGCGAGCATGTGCTTAGTGCCACAATACACAATGGATGCATCTCCCTTTGTCACAAAGTCCCTTGCGTAGTGATGCCGGATCTTGATGTGCTTTATCCTCCTGTGCAGAACCAGGTTCCGAGTGAGGCTGATGGCACTCATGTTGTCAACATCGAGTACCATTGGCCTTCTTTACAGCATGCCAATCTCCTTTAGCAACCACCGCAGCCACACCATCTCCTTTATGGCTTCCATGAGCGCAATGTACTTGGCTTTGGTGCTGGACAGTGCCACACAGTCATGCTTCCTGCTTGCCCATGAAACCGCTATGCTACCAAGCACAAACATGTACCTTGACATTGATTTTCTGTCATCCACATCACCAGCCCAGTGGGTATCGGAGTAGCCGACCATCTTGAGGGAGTCGTCATGAGCTCCCCTTTTAATCACAAGTCACGACTGGTTTGTTTCCGTGAGTTAGCAAAGGATCCGCTTCACGGCTTGCCAATGTAGCGGCCCGGGGTCAGCAACAAAGCGGCTCCATTGGCCCTACGTGAAGGCCAGGTTGGCCCGCATTGCCACCATGGCGTACATGATGCTCCCCACCGCAGACTGGTACGGCACACCTGCCATCTCCTCCTCCTCATCCGTGCTTGGCCCCATGCTTTAGCTCAGCTCAGATGTGGTGATCATGGGTGTGCCAAAGGAGTTACACTCCTCCATGTTGTAGCGGTGGAGCACCTCCTCCACGTACTTTGCATGCCCCGTCTCTAGCATGCGTGCTTTGCGGTCCCCCTTGATAGCGACACCAAGGTAGTACTCGAGCGCACCCATGTCTGTCGTTTTGAGCCAAATGTCCAGCTATCGCTTCAGGTTCACCAACTCTTCCATGTCCGATGACACAAGGTTGAAGTCGTTGACATAAAGGACCACAATCCGGTGCAATCAGCGGCTTCTGCACGTACATGCTCTAACTTGCTTTGCAGGGCTTGAAGCCAAGCTTGGCCATGAAGCTATCCATTTGTAAGTACCACAAGAGTTGCGCCTGCTTCAGTTTGTAGTGTACCTTGCAAAGATGGCACACCTTCCCCAGCGGTGCGTCCACCCCTCCGGCACCCCATGAGGACTTCCTTGTCCAGGTTGCCATTAAGAAACGCGGTTTCCAAGTCCATTTGGTGGACTTTGTAGTCGCGCTCTGTCGCCACCAAGAGGATGGAATGGTTGGAGACAAACTTCACCACCGGTGGAAAGGTCGCATTGTAGTGTCTGCCCTTCCGATGGGCGTGTTCCTTTGCAAAAAGCTGCGCCTTGTACCGCTCCACCTACCACTCCTTGGTGAGCTTCGTCTTGAAAATCCACTTGGAGCCGATGATTTCTGTGCCCTCCGGCCTGTCAACATGCTGCCAAGTGCTATTCTCTTCATGGGAGGTGAGCTCACATTTCATAGGTCCCTCCCACTCAGCCCCATCCTTCTACTACAATGCGTCCTTGGCGGTCTTGGGCTGCTCTTGCGTAAAGACAGCCAAGATGCCCTCCACGGCATCGTACCATTTGGCCATCCTCCTTGCGCATTCGCTTCTTCGAGGCTGCAGCTGTTCAGGCACCTGCTGTTGTTTCCGCTCTCTTGCGCTACCACCCGCACTGTGGCCTGCTGTCCCTCTCTCCGAGACCATGGAGATGTGAGCTCACTCCCCGCCTCCTGATTCAGCTCCATTTCTGCCGGTGCCTCAGACTCATTGTCCGACTTGGCTGAATGCGAATTAGCCGCTCCCCCATTCCGCGGATGGTTCCCGCAGGTTGGAGCCGCTCGGAGGTCACCCTGTTTTGTGTCCTCCGGCGTCTCCCCCTCGAGGAGTGGCTGCCACCCCCCCCCCCAGTTGGGAAGACCCACGTCCTTGTCCATTCAACGGCTGTCCTCGTGGAATGTGACGTCATGATTCTTAATGATTGGCTGCCTCCGTGATTTAAAGAGCCAGTACGTCTTACTCCCGCTCTTGTACCCAACAAAGATGAACCGGAAAGTCCACGGGTCCAGCTTGCCCCGCCCCTCCCGTGCCTGCACAACATCATGTGCAACACAACCAGACATACGGAGGTGTGCCACAGTTGGCTTCCTCCCACTCCACACTTCTTGCGGCGTTTTACACACCTTAGACCCTATGTCATTTAGCGGCTTTGTCGGCGTCAACTCCATGATGTATGCCGATGTCCATGTCGCCTCACCCAAGTGCTGCTACGTGAGTCTGGCATGAATCAGCATGGACCGGACCATGTTTAGCATGGTGCGGTTTGCCCTCTTAGCGATGTCATTCTGCTGCGGAGAGTGTGGCGTGATGTTTCGCCACTTGATCCCCTTGCTCTTCATCCATGCCAAGCAGCCCTCCTACTTGCCACCATTGTCGTTCCGGAACACCTTCACCTTCAACCCTGTTTGTCGCTCCACTGCCACCACAAACTCCTGCATACATGTCAGGACATCACTCTTCCTCTTGATGATGTTGAGGTTGAGCTTGCGGCTGTGATCGTTGATGAAGGTCACAAAGTAGCAAGCGCATCTGCTGCAGCTCTCGAATGGTCCACACATGTCATTGTGGACCACCTTCAGCTTCATCGATGCACACATCCCTTTCCCACAGAATGGCTGCCGTGTTGCCTTGCCAACCACGCACGACTCGCACACTGCATTCTTGGCTGCGTTGAGGCTCTTGACCTCAAGACTCTGCACCAATTCCTTCTTCACCATGTCCCTCACAACTGAGGGAGTGATTTGACGTAGGCGGCGGTTCCATAGGTCGAGGTTTCCTTCATCCTTCGTCACGAGGTTGACGGCGTCAGTCCTTGCCGTACCCGTAAGAACCTTGGTACAAAGAAGGTACAAGTCCTCCTCCCTCTTGCCACGTGCAATCACCTTGCCACCCCCCTCCTTCCAGATGATGGCCTCTTTTTTCTTGAAGAGCACCTCGAGCCCCTTGTTGGTAAGGCGGCTCACTGATAGCAGGTTTACGGCAAAGTTGGGCATGTGGAGCACGTTGTAGATGGTGCACGGAATGAATTTTTTGTTCACCACCGAATTGATGCAAACATTGCCTTTGCCCGCGGCCCACTCTATTTTGCTGTTGGCCACTGTCATGCGCCGCTCGGTGGCACGATAGGTGACAAATGCCGCCCGGTTGCATTGTGTGTGGCATCCTGATCCGGAGTTGATCACTGTGACTTTCGGATCTGTCAAGTCGGTAGACTCCCTGGCCATCATGGCTTGGGTATCCTTCTTCCCGCCCTTCCCGGGCTGGTCCGACTTCTTGGTGGGGCAGTCGTGTGCGTAGTGGCCCTGTGTTCTGAAGTTATAGCACTCCCCCTTGTTGTGACCTTTTTTGGTGCCTTGCTTGACACCCTTCTCGTTCTTGCGTCCCCCCCCCCCCACCATGAGGACGGATGGCATAGGTGAAACTTGACGTTGCCCCGCTCTCTCTTCCACTGCGCCACATCCACTCATTGGGGACATACTCAGCCACCTTCAGGTCCTTCAGCTCATCAACGGACCAGCTGCCTACTGCGGTGATCATGGGACTCAAACTGTCTGGAAAGGCCAACAGGAGGATCATGGCTTGCAGCTGAGGATCGACCTTCCATCTGGTGGCTACACACTCAACAGTAAGGGACTCAATCTGCTGCAGGATCGGATATCGTCGCCTTTGTTGGCTCAGAGGATAACAAGCCTCTTGAAGACGAAGAGCTGGTTGGCAAGGTTGGTGAACTGGTACATTGTGTAGAGTTTCTTCCAAGCCGCCGCGGCCTCCGTGTATGTTTGAATTTGTGTGCACAGTGGCGGAGCTAGCGCTAACACCAACAATGCAAGCACCTTCTTTTTGCGTTTCTTGTACTTGTCTACTTCCTCCGGCGTTGTGGTATCCGGAGGGGCGGTCTCTTTAATATAAAACAGCTTAAGCATGGCCTCTTCATCGAGGTAGACTTCAAACTTCCACCTCCAAAAAGGGAAGCCGTTCCCATTAAACTTGGAGACAGCTCTGATGATCTCTTGATCAGTCATGGCCATGGCGCACGACGGTAGCGTGAAAATTGAGGAGCTAGGATCCTTCTAGGCACGTGGGCCCATAACCCTTTGTTGGCACTAGTGGGTGTCAAACCAACTCACTGCCTTACATCTAAGCTTATCTTCAATCCAAGTCCCAACCCAACTTCCAACCAAACTTCCAACAAAACATCAATCCAACATTGGATCCAACTAACATCCCAATTTTCAACCCAACACCCTACTAGAATTGCTTCCCAACTTCCAACTCAACTTTTGATGGGAGACTATCTCGGTGATTGCTTTAAGGATTGTAGATTCCAAGAAACACAGAGTGACAAAGTAGGCTATTATACAAACAAGACATGAAAAAGCTTTATCTTGTTATTGACCACCGTGCAAACCTTGCCAAGAAGAAACCACCAGCTTTATGCCACAACAGCCAAGGTAAACACACTTGGAAGATGCTCTTGTGCATCACTCTCCAATGTATTCGGCTAGCAAAGCTAGTTCCTCTATCGTGGCCTCTTGATGCCTCTCTTAAGTTGCCAATACACTCTCTTGTGTCTGCTTGATGAAGTGCACTATAATGTTTTGACAACTTTGTTTTTTGCTTGTATTCCTTTGCTGATAAATCCATTGGTTTCCATATAAAGACTTGCTCCCTGTGTTGCCTCTAATTGTTTACACTGGCATTGCCCCGAGACACTCGTAACTTTGCTCTTTGCCACAT
The DNA here is from genome assembly GCA_023375785.1 of Penium margaritaceum. Lineage (NCBI taxonomy): Eukaryota > Viridiplantae > Streptophyta > Zygnematophyceae > Desmidiales > Peniaceae > Penium > Penium margaritaceum. The sequence continues at coordinate 109,855 of SZWC01001099.1, read as the reverse complement.
CTATCCTTGCTTACGTTATTCTTACATCATCAACACCCACGTCCACGAGGAATAAGGAATGTCACCTCCTTCTAGTGCTCATACCTTCGTGCTGTACCTGGACTATTCCTCTTTCGCTTCTACTTAAGTTTTGTTTTCCACTTTTGCTTCAATTCTGCTTCCGCTTTCATTTGTGCTCCACATTTGCTCATACTTCTATCCTTACCTATGCGTTCATCCACGTGACCGTACCCATCCACATAAGTACTTACAATATTGTGAATTGGTATGAGAGCTCAGGTCACATGCCTAGTTTACTCGTGCTTGTTGCTCTTGGCCACACACATGTGCGAATTACTCAAACGTTCGCGTCAGAAACAGTGGCAGCTAAAGACCCGTGTTCGCAACGCCCTTTTGACTAAGGTATTGTGGTAGTACCCATGCCACTGCTCCTTGGAAAGTTGGTGCACATGGTCTTATCCTTGCCTCCAAGATCTTCTGTATGTGCAATCATTTGCTCCTCATCAATCCTATTCGTTGCTCTTGTGCATGAGAATACTCCACTATATCGTACAGACTGTATTTGCCACTTTGTCATCATCCTCTGTTTTGTTTTACTCCTCATCTTGAGCCATCAAAATCAATTTGATGTGCTTCATCAGTAAAAGCAGCCTTTCAATTACCTGTCTCAATCCTGTTTTGCACTTGCTACGGGATAAAAACCCTCTGGTGGAGTCATGTACACTCCAGACCCGAACACTAATTCATCATCTGCCATCCCTACTGGCACAACCACAACTTCTGTGAGAACTCGTGCTGCAGCATCTGGCATCACCTGTGCCGCCTAGACCGTCGGCAATAACATTGCTCTTATGACCATCATGACCACCTCCTCTCTTGGCCGTCATGAAGACATCCATTTGCTTGGATCAAAGACCCACAAAGTCTGAATGCACTCGAATATCACTTTCAGCAAGAATACCTCAAGTGCGCACGAGATCAAGACAATGCAACTCTTCTGTGTCCCCTTCTCTGTCCACACCAACATCTGCAGCAACATTGTCACTGTCACCAGGAGAGTGACGGCTTGCTCTACCAATTGGCTCAAGACTAACAAGCAATAAGACTAGTGGTGTCCGATGCCCTGACACCAAGCAACAATTAGCTACTATTGAGGACAAAGAAAGGCACCACAAGGAGGTGACTCAAGACGACGATGCAAAGAATGGGAGAAGAGAATGACGGAAGAAGATGATGATGAAGATAGAGGAAATACGGCTTAAAGGGAGGGTTGTGGCAACTAGAGAAGGAACAATGGGAAGGGCGCTACATGAGGCAAAAGTGGCAATGAAGAGGTGACCATGCCACATAGTAAAAACATTATCAAGAGTAGCAGAGGAGGAGAGTGTTGGAAGTACAGACGGCATGTATGATAAATGTTATGCAGCCAGATCAATGCATGGAAAAAAAAACTAGAGAAAGCTTCGATGAAGGCGACAGCTGATTGCGGCTTGAGAGCTACTTTCTGTTGTTGGCAATGGAGGAGCGCCATTTGTTGTCATGGGTGTGTCATTGGACACAGAGTGTTGTTACAGCTATGAGATACCCCAAGGCTCAATAAGCAGATGTGGTGATGTTGCTGATGTCACCTATGGGTAAAGCTGAGGAGGAGCGTGCTAAAAGGACAGAGGAGGACCAACGAGCACGATCTGCCACGTGTGGATGCATGGGCATGGGAGGAACCTTAGCTCTTTTGATCAAAGTTTTGCATTTCAGGTGGAGTATGCAGAGATAATGCACATGGCAGAAGGCGGAGGGGAAGATGGACAGAGGGAAAGAGGGCACTAGGTCGACAATGTGATTAAGAGACACAAGGCAATGCTGCCTGAAGCTCTGATACCATGTCAAAAGAATAAAAGAAGTGTAATGAGTGACAGCAGAAGCAAGTACAAGCAATGGTGTGAGTGCAAGTACACAGCCAAGAGAAGTGGAGGAAGCAAACATTGACAAAGAGATGCAAAGGAGTTGGTGGAAACATGGATTAATATATTATGATAGTGTGGAGGTTGATTAATGATGCAGACATCATGGAAATAAGATAATGATGGCGGCAACAGCCCAGTGCTGATGTGATAAGAGGTTCTAAGCAAAGGAGCAAGAGTAACGTAGCAAAGGAATACAAAAGCAAGAAACAATATTGGATGACGGAGTGAGATGCGAGCAAAGCAAAGATGTAGCGGCAAAGCCATTGAATATGTTGATCTTATATGTCCCTTGTCCACACCTGACATTTGGAAAGGCACAGGATATACTAGGCATGCAATCTTCCATTGGAGTGAGTCTCCTAAGCCTTGTCTAGGTAGACGAGACATGCAGTACTCCTTTGGAGCAAGTTTTTTTGGTCTAAACGGGATAGCATAGCAAGCAACACTACATAGGACAGCTCCGTGTGGCTTTCATGTTCCGGAGTTGGTCTCTGGAGCGAGACGTCATTGGGTGAAATCCCAACCCAATGACTAACTTTCGTTCTGACCACAACGGGGACAAGAAGGGTCAGAGAGACATCGTATGACATTGTAAGGTCCTTCATGGTGGCTGGTGCCACTTGGCGATCACATAGAGTGTCATGTAGGTAGGGGGTGATGTAATTGAGATTGCGCGCAAAGCAGCTCATCCAAGGAGCCGCTGCGCGCCTAGGCTAAAGGCTGGGTCTAGGACTAAAAGTACCTTTCAATTGCTTTTGGTTGATAACAGTTCTTGCCTTTGAGACTCTCCACATCATTGTCCACAAATGGCACACATAAAGAAGCATTGGTTCGTCTAAGCCCCAAGAGTCAGCTCCTCATGCAATAGTGAACATGTGCAATAGTGAACAAGGACATAGTGCAAAGAAGTGATTCATATGAACTGCTGAGTGTAGACCCGTGATTGTGATGGTCATATCTCCTCCTACTTTAAATAACAGGACTGGGTGGCAAGTACAATTGTGTTGGCCTTGTTTTCTAGTCTATTGCCTCAAGCTGGTTGACAAAGGGTTATGGGCCCAGACGAACTAGATGTAAGGCACGCTTTTGCATGCTCTCTCAACCTCTTTGTTTTTCATAACGCATGAGCTCCATGAACTCCATCTTTGCCATCAGCTCCATTAGCTCCAAGGACACATGCTCGCACTCATCAAACAAGGGCCAAGGACAAGCTCTGCCCTTGGAGGCACAATCCTCAGGCCCTGACGAGAACAAGCTCTACCGTTGGAGACACGATCCTATATTAGGTAGAGTGCATTTTTGTCTATTTATAGGTGATCAACGGCTGAGGGATAAGCAATGGATCTGCACTTTTCAAACTGGTAGCAGATAATGTTAGGATGAGATCCGCGTGGTGCGGTCTCGACGTTTGTCTGACCGTCTCTAGTGGTTCACGTATACTATGTTGGGCAAATCTGAGACTGAGCGTCAGCTTTCTAGTCGCCTCACCCTATGTGAGCAGGAGTTTAGAGACAGTCAGCTTGTGAAGGGAATGACATTGTTTTGCATTAGTTTTCTTTAACATGGACATGATCACTACATTTATAGGGCTCTTCATGAGCTCTCCAACGCACCAAACTGTGCGCGACTCCGTCAAGCGTAGCCCAAGTTATACTTGCCGAAGCGCAGGTCTCACCCACCACAGAAGCCTGACCGCGCCACTCGCCGTGGCGCCTTTGTTTGCGTGCGAAGCACCTTTCCCAAGGTGCATGTCCCATTACACATGGTGTGGGGGTTTCTTGCACTGTTTCCATGCACCCTACCCACTTTTGGGTCGCGTTTGATGATGGGGTGTGACGAGGCTCGAAACTTGTATGTGGACCTGCAGTCATAATTTTGACCAGGTCCTCGAGTAACAAAATGTCCTACTGAGTTTTGGACGTTGAGCCAGGTTTTTGGCCGTCCCTCAGTAACAACCTGCACTACTTGATCCGGTGGATGATCCACCTGATCAGGCAGATCATCCACCGGACGCCTCGGCAGGCCTATCGGAGCATTTTCTCTCGATGGTATTTTTGTTACTTGCTCTGGTCGATTATCGACCGGCTTTCGAGTCGTAGCCGGCTCCCAGAGCCGCTCTGTATACCCAAACGTTGCAAGGCCATATCTTCATCGATACCTGTCTGATTCTGGCGAAACAATATCCACCGGATTAAGCAACTTGACAACTATAAAGAGCAAGCATCTTTTTCAGGATCCGAGAAATCTTCGAGTTGCCAAATCCACCGGAGTGGAGTTTCCAATTTCTGGCAGCTTGTCGGGGTCTCCCGGCGCCGCACTTGGGCATGCCAAGGGGAAATTTTGTCAACAATCTCCCCCTTGCTCCTGCCATGCCCGCAGCTCCTGCTTGCTCTCGCTCATCTTCTGCTGCACCCTCCAACCCATCATAGCTGGTCATCCCAGGTCCGGCCACGCTCATCGCGTGCCGGTCCGCGGGTTGTGCCTTGGTCAAGCAATCCGCAAGCATGTTGTGCGTGCTTGCGGAAACAACAGGGAAAATGTCCCATCATATGGGAGATGATCAAGAGAGCTAAGGGTGAGGCGAGGAGAAGTAGACACAAGAGACATTCACCCTCTCTCTTGTGCATGACGAGCCAAGCAAGAGGTAGAGGGTGGGGTGTCAGGCGGCGGAGGAGATGTCCCAGGAAACAAGGGACCGGTGCAAACTGTCAAGTGGCCCGAGCTAATGGACTAGGAATCAAGGTTGACACGATGGCACTTGCCGTTCGCTCCTAGTATCTGAACCAGGAGGAGAAATCACCCTCGAAATCAAGGCTCCACACTAAGCAGTTTGTGCAGTTAATTCCTTGCACCGTGTCCTTAGCACCTGGTAACTTTCATGCAAGGAGCCTACACTTGGGGCTTAGACCAGCTAATGCTTCTTCAGTGCCTGCCTTTGGTGGACAACTCTGTGATGAGTCTCAAAGGTAAGAACTGTTATCAATCACAGGCAACTAACAGATACTTATAGTCCTAGAGCCAGCCTATAGCCCAGGCGCACAGTGGCTCCTTCGATGAGCCTCTTTGGGGGCAATCTGGATTGAATCATCCCCTGCCTACATGGTGCTCTTTGTGACCGTCCAGTGGCGCCAGCCACCAGGAAGGACCTTGGAATGATTTGATATTTCAGGGCTAGGATTTGACCCTGTGATCTCTCACTTTACAGACTAACTGTGGAACGTCTCAGCCACAACGAGTTGTCTTAGGTAGTGTTTGCTAGCTATACTATCCAGTTTATACCAAGGAGACTTGCTCTAAAGCAGCAGTGCATGCCTTGTTGATCTCGACACACTGAAGAGACTTTCTCCAACAGAGTAGTGCATACTTAGCGTGTCCTGTTCCTATCAAGATGTCAGCTATGGAAAAGGAGCATATGAGATCAACACAATGGCCACCTAATACGAACTCCTTGAACCACAACCAGTAGGAGAAAATGGCAAGGAAAAGGACGAGATTTGATGGGAAATAGGTGGAATGATCTAAGTGAAGGCAAAAAAGTCCTTCACAACTAAAAAACGTATGGATCTTTTGGTGCCATTGTTGTAGTGCCTGCTTGAGTCTATAGTATGAGCACTTGAGATGGCACGCCAGACAAGCCTTGCTCGGATCAATGAATCCTTCAAGCTACATCATTAATATTGTGTCATTCAACAAGCCACTAAAGGAGACACATTTGACATCCATTTGGTTTCAAATCCAGTAGCGGCAGCAAGTGGACACCTAGTGCTTGGCTCTAGCCATGTTCCACAAGACATGCTTTGTACAGTTCAGGTTCCCATATACTTTTGAGGCTTTTTTGACAAAAAACCCATTTTTAAGTGGCAACTTGTTGATATGATGATTACGGCATGAGCTCCCAGGGGTCTTGTTCTTGGAGCTAGTCAAACTCTTTCTAAGCTCTTGCCTCTTGTGATGAGTGTCTGGATGATGCATGGCGTCCTCATAATGGATGGGATTGACAACCTTTGTGATGAGGGCAGGTTTTATGTCATCCTGAGTGGTGGTAACTGTGGCTGGTAAGAAGAAGGTGGATGCTGCGTGCGAGCGTGTAGAGCGTCCTAGCAGATGATGTAGCCGTGAAAGCTGGAGCTTACGTAGGTGGTGGAGCATTTACATGCTCTTGGAGTTTCACCAGGGAGAGGACTACCTCATGCTCATCTGTGATAGGATCAACATTAAACTTTAGGAAAGGCTCAGGCATCGGATCCATACAGATAGTGTTGATCTTCATTGTGTGAAGACACCTGGTCTTGATGAAACAGGTTTCATCAAAGATGGGCTATCAGGCAGTAGTGGCGAACAGTGTTGTTGGATCCTAGATGCTGTGGATATCATAGCAATTAGCATAGCAAAGAAGGATGCATTCCTTCAACCTGGATTATAGCTTGAAACCAAGTCCTTGTTGTATCCACACATGGCTTGTACATTCAAAGATACGCATGTCATTGAGATGCGGTTTGTTGCCTATTCATGGCCGATATGGTGTATTGACATTACTGGGAAGCTTGGCAGTGGGTAGCCAGTCGGTGATATAGGCAACACTCCTAAGAGTTTCACCCTAAAACACTAGTGATAAGGCTACCGTATGCATCGTTGTTTGGATCTATTTTAGTAGGGTCTTCTTCATGTGTTCAGCCTTGCCATGTTTTTGTGGCGTATAAGGAACACTATGTTGATGTTGTATTCCCTTCAGGTGAAAGCAAAAGCTCAGTGATTGAATAAAGAATTTTGTGCTATAATTCTTCTGCACTTTCTTTACCTGGAGGTTTGTCTTGTCTTCAACTTGGCAAATCCCGGTTTTGATTACATCACCTGGTTTGTTCTTATAGTGCAGTAGCTTCATCCACACAAAATGGCTGTAGTCATGGAAGATAAATACAAAGCAGTACTTGTTGGACAGGGAGCTCTCTTTGATGTAGCATAAGTCCATGTAGACACGTTCGAGCCTTGTGTCTGAGCTTGGTGTAGCATATGAATTGAAGGGTTTTTTATGTTGTTTCCATGTGAGACATCCACTATAGGCTCTGGGGAGTACTTATCGATCCTCTTACCACTGTTGTTAATGCAAACTCCTCAGTGAAAACAAGGTTGGCCACAAAAATATATGTGATCGAGGTTTTTCCCTATTGGCTATGCAACTATCAGAAAGAATGTTGTATCTTGTTCTCGATAGCAACAAGGATTGCCTGGAAGGTACTAAAGCAGCAGTACCACAATATCAGTGATGATGAGCTGGGCCATTTACGTACAAAACTGTGTACTCAGACAATGGAGGAGCACACCCGGCTTAAAGATCACATCAGTCACCTCAAGGACCCACAAAGCCGTATCACTGCACTCACCTTGAAGATCATACCTGACTTGCTCTTGTCGTGACTATTTTTTAGTCTTAACAAGAACACGTTTGGATTTTTTTCACGAATGGTAGTGATACGTCTTGCGAAGTCTTTGGGATGAGTAATGTGATCTTCAAGCTGGATATGCTCCTCCATCTTCTGATTGTGAAGGGTTGTGAGTAAATGGCTGAGCTCATCGTCATTGACTTTGTGGAAGAGCCGCTCTAATGACTTCAAGAAATCCTTCGACAGAGGTTGTCATTGGCTATCCTGGACCCAAAACCTTCATTTCTTATTCTTCCTGTATAGCCAAGAGAGTAAAAGCTTGATCATATCTTCTTCTATGAATTGCCTTGTCTTCTGCCGAGGAGGTGGCATTTACAACATCTGTTGTAGGAACGACGACTACTCTCCAAAGTCCTTCATTCATGATGCCCATTTTCATTTAGAAGGTAAAGGCTTGATAATTCTCTCCATTGAAGACTGGAACCTTGATGTGATCATGATAACCATTGTTTGTCATTAACGCAATGGTGGCGTTTTGTCATGGTAAAGGCACCTCCTGCTCTGATACCATTTATTAAAAATAATGTTGTCCCCGAATAATGTATTTCTTAGCAAAGGGCAGTAAAAAAACATGCATACGACTAAATAACATTTGAGGTACAGACCGCAATTGTTCATTGCACGTAATGCTATTAGACTAGACACTGGTGATTGAAAAGAGTATACAAAGGTCACCAATATACAACTCATCTCCTTCACTTTCCAACGATATGCTATGTTTGAAAAATGTGAAGCACAGACAAAACAATCTACAAATGAATCAACTACATATTTGTATTGGTGTTATCATTTGGAGTTACAGAGTAGTGAGATACTTCATTGAGCCTCGGACTGTCCGGTACTTAGGTGTGAGTTCTTTTATAGTCATGGCCGCACCGGACGTCAGTCTCGAGCAAACAGGGATGGCAGATAGCCACCGCCCTTGCACTTGGTAACCCGAGAGGAGCCAGTGCTCACATTCTTGGTTGATTGACGGTTTTTCTCATTCCATCGCTCTCCTTGTGATCTTCCACCATTGATTGGCCCTTTGTTGAACTTTTCTTTTGATCTCTCAATCATTGTCATCTGTCCCTGTTATCTTGTAACTGCCATGTCAGCATACGAGATTAACAGACGTCGGTGCTTGCAATATGTAGCCTTGCTTCCAAAGCCTTTCAGTCAAAATCCACAAATTGTTAAGCATTTCGCCCCTCATCATGCCGTTGTGTGAGTGGTAAGGTGGCTGGCATCTTGTCAGCACCAAGATGCCAGCTCACACATGCGCAAGTGGGCATGGGTGATGCGCATTTGCAGCACCACACACAGATGGTCCGCATCATCTGAGCACACCAGCAACATCGGCATCTTCGATGGAGCAGTGCTTGAGATGAAGGAGCCTTGAGAAGCTGGCTAGAACAACAAAAGTTATGCAGGGTCAATGCTGAAGGTCTAGATCATGGCACAGGGCAAAACAACCAGTGGCCATGGCTGATGATAAGGCGGCACTTGAGGCCGGCCACTTTGCCATGTGGTAGAGTCTCAGTCATGTGGCTGAGCTGTCGAATACGATAGACCTTAGCATGGTGCGTGTTCGTATGATCTGATAGTACATCCTTAAGTTAGGTGACGTGCTGGATCCAATGCAAGTTGAGTCACAGCAATCGGCCTAGAAATGAGGGAGATATGTCTTGTCAAGGTTGGGTGGTGCAGACAGCCGGGTTTGGTTGGCTGACCACTTGTGCGTCAGAAAAATGGGTCTGACAGTGACCAGTTTGACTCCCAGCACACAGACCAAGGCCAAGGCGCCCCTTGGGGTATGTTAGACCAATATCCCATGGGTTATTGGAGCCATGGGCGCCTTGGAAAGCCGGCATGATGCTTCATTGGCGACCAGGGCACTTCGGACAATCGTCTCTCACACTTGTGGCGTGACAAGCGGCTGAGTTGCAATGATGCACGTGGGAGAGCATAGCGGGCACTACACTGCCCCGAATCGCGCGCGGTTTGGTTGGAAAGCATGTGACAAGCTCTATAACTCATCAGATCATGTACGTGTCCATTAAGTGACTCAAAACAATGTCATTTCCGTCCGCAGTTCCCCTCATGCATTCTGCCATGGTTCTACTCATGTGACCTCTCACATTTGGTGTGGCAACCCAAAGTGCACCGTCAGTCAAAACCACCTTTGCTCGCCATGTGTCAAGCTTCAACCCCTGTGAGAGCTGCGGGCCTGGTTGTGGACAGTCGGGAAGTGTTTTGTGTCACAAATCACACCAAAACGAATTCAGTTCATGTCCATGTCCCCATTGTTGTATGACAAGTATACAATAATAGTTTGTATTAGGAAACTACAACGAGGATCAAATGAGATAAATGTTTCCATGAGGAGGAGGCAGAAGCATCGGCAAAGCTACAGGTGCCGATGGCTTACTGACGTTGTGAAGGTTGAAAGGTTGATGGCATGAGAACGTGAGAGGTAAGGTCCACGGTAACCAAGACACTGACTTGTAGTCAGTGTGTCAAGGTGTGGGACTTAACACCAAGTAGGCACAGTGCCAATCGGCACCGGGGCTGTGGAGCTAGAGGCGCCTAAGCACGAGAGTGCGGGCATGACGAAGGATCATAGAACAACTGAGATGTCTACCGGCGGGCAAGACTGTCAGAAGAATGCAGGAGCAAGGACAAGCACAGCTGAAGCAGAGAGAAGTAGTGGAACTTGTACAACTACATCAGCAAGATGATGAAAGGAGAAAGAGCAAGCGGTTCCAATAAGCTAGCCGCAGGCCTTGAGAAAGAGCCAAGAGAGAGCAAGGCACCAGAGTTTACTTTGTTGCTCGTAGGAGGCTGACAACAACATCAGTACCGCGAGGGGCATCGAGGCAACATCGATGTGGTGTTGAAGGCCGGGGGGCACCCGAGACCATGCAAGACTGTTGTTTCTAACGCGCCCAAGTACCCAGCGAGGATAAGTCTCGCACCAAAAACATTGCGCATTCAGCTCCCAGAGCGACACTCTGTTTTCCGTGCACGCATCCTGCCAAAAGCACATTACATGGAACACTTCATGACAGCTGGCATGTATCACCCTTATTCAACCAATGATGTCAACGCATCATAAGTTGCGCTTGGACAAACTTCATTTCGTGGCACAGCTTGCCCGTAGCCTGAGCCGCCATGGCAATGGCCAGTTGCATGCTGAACCTCCGACTTGGGAAAATCCGCATGAGCCGATATTGTGGTGTGAGAAAAACGTTTTCAATGATTTGTTCATGTACCTTATGTATCAAGAATGACACATGATTTCAGAGGTTTGGTTGATACATTTGGCATATGTCCGACTGAAAAAAGTTGACAAGATATGTTGTACATGTTTCTTTGCAAAACATCGTTACATTGTGTCAAGTAAGATTAATTGAGTGTTTAATCATTCAAACCAATTGCATGGCCTGGGTTTAATGTTCAAATGTGCAGAGGATGCACCAGGTGTGAATGAAACATTGATCGACACCATCGAGCCACATGTCGCTCAATGGCATCGAGCCTCGACGCCATCCAGTAATATTTCACTATAGTTGAGCCACACTTCTCTACGTCCGGCACAAGCAAGACTTGCTTCGCCATCGGTGCAAGTCTTACACCAAATGGCAGTACCAAATCTCCCCCCTGTTCCGTGACAAACCCGACACGTCGGCACACCAGCGCTTGAGGCTGGTGCGATAGTGTGTTCCTCCCACCATGTCGTCTTCTAAGCCCAATTCCAACACCTACTCAAACCAAACATCCACCACAGGCTCCAGTCCAACGGTAGCTGTTGTTTCCGCTATATCAGCACAACTCCATGCCCATAAGTGGAATCCACCAAACAAACAGGTTCTCACCGGTGATTTCCTCACCAAGGAACTGCCCAAGCACTGTGAGCCGAAGCCAACAAGCAGCAAAAAGGCGGGATTTGTCTGTGGCTCGTGCGCCAAGATGGTGAGCAGGACGTGTGACCGCATTCGCGGCCACTTGGCCTGCAACAATCCGAATGTGGGGGAGTGTCCCCATCCTCCGCCAGCATGCAGGGACGCGTTGGGCATGGAGTGAGTTGCACCGCCGCTGGCAGGATGGTAGCCGTACAGCGTGAAACTGTACAAGGGAGAGGGCACTGAATGGGGGTTGAAGGAGAAACTGGTTCCGTCGCTCAAGTTGTGGGAGGTCGAGTAGAAAGCAGCCCAAGCAGAAGACGGGGGATAGAAGCTGCAGCACGATTCCGGTGATGACAATGGTGGGGACGCGGCAGGTCCAAGCAGGCAAGCAACCACAACAAGACTTGAGGGTGAGATACATCTCTTTGACATCACCAAAGCCGCCTATTCTTGACAATCCACCATGGTTGAGTACTCTGACAGGACGAACAACGTGAACTACCAGCAGGACATTGTGAAACTCATGTGCATTGCTACTTTACCCATCTCCTTCAGTTGGGACCCAGCACTCATGGATGTCATCAAGTCAACAAAGAAGACAACACTGAGCTCTAGGTTTCTAGCCAGAGGCACAGTGGTGGATGAATTGCTCTCAAAACTGGATGCATAGCTTGCTGAGCTAGATGCGCCTTTGAAGTAGAGATGGACATTGTATGGCACCAGTCTAGCAGTTGACGAGTGGCCCAATAGGCAGATCAGGCCAATTCACAATGCCATGGCAGTAAATGCCATGGGCTCGATCCACCTGTTATCGCGTGATGCCAGCGGTCTGACTAGGGATGCAGACCACAATGCCTCCATGATAGAGACAGAAATCAAAGCACTAGTTGAGGACAAGGTTGTTTTGGTGATATGTGACAATGCTTCAATGAACAAGAAGGCATTCGACCAGCTGCGAGTGAAGTATCCAAAGCTGTTTTTCTAGGGTTGTTGTGCACACAACATTGACCTCATCGGGAAGGATGTTGGGAAGATTGCATGGGGTGCAGGGATCATTGGACAGTGGGAGAAAGTCATTGCCTTCTTGGGGAACAATGCCATGCCTCGTACATGGCTGAAGGACAAAATAGGGGGCAAGGTGCTCAATAACAGGTGTGACACCCGCTTTGCCTCCATGTTTGACATGGTGGAGCAGTTGCTGGAGCTGCGGGAGGAGCTGGAGGAGTTTGTGCAGCTGGAAGTATGGAAGCAGACTGGTTCACAACGGGATGCGGGCTTCAAAAGTCCGAAGAGGGAGGTGAGACGGATTGTACGGCAGAAGGTCTTCTAGCTCCAGGTCCGTCAGTTGAAGGACTTGCTTCTGCACTTGGTGCGGGTGCTGCATGTGGCTGATTCCCCCGGTGGGGTGGCTGGTGAGATACATGAGGGGTTGTTGGATTGTGCAGAGCAAGTGAAAGCGCTAGCTGCGAAGAGAGGCAAGAAGGGACGGAAGGCTGCAGAGTCCCATGTGAACTTTGTTCTGGGCACGTAAGACCACCGCTGGTCCAAGGATATGAGCTGTCCTTTGTATGCTGTTGCCCAGCGTCTGCATCATCAGCAATTTGGAAACGATCTTTCCAGTGACACCACTACCCTGCAGGCATGGCAGGCAGTGGTCAAGGCACTAGTTCCAAAAGAGAAACACAACGCCACGATGAAGGAGATCAGTGCATTCCAGGTAGCTCAGACCATGGTTATCCAAGATCCCATGGTGACACCTTGCAGGAATGCCAAGGCTGTCGATGTAGTAGGAAAAGTGCAATGTGGTACAATGTCTGCTGCAGAGTGGCATGTCAACCACGTGTGCAACCTGCCCGTGCATAGCAATCTGGCGTTGAAGCTGCTGTTGTAGCCATGTTCTTCATCAAAGTGCGAGCGTGTATATTCCACTCACGAGTAAATCCACATTGCCAAAAGGGACCACCTCAAGGTGTCGACACTCCAGCTCCTCTTTCCGTGCAACATCCGTCTACGCAGGCACTACGGCCAGAATGGCCACAATGCAGCAAATAACATCACTGTAGTTGCATAAGCACAAGAGAAGCTGACGCAGAGGCCAACGAGGATGATGGAGATGTTGTTGAGGAGGAGGGAGTGTTGAGTGAGCGCGAGGATGACATGGAGAGTGATGACAATGGGGAGGACAAGGAAGAGGAGGCGGTAGAGGATGCATTGGGAGATGATGATGTGGTTGAGGTCATGGCGTCTGTTCGAGTAATGAGCAGTACACCTGGAAAGCCTCATGCTTGTTCAGTGCGTGTTTATGCACATGTGAAGGCCGCGTGCAGTAGTGCAGCAGCTCGTGGAGCAGGTGGTGAAGGCGGAGCAGGTGTAGAAGGGGCAGCAGGTGGAGAAGGGGTAGCAGGTGGAGAAAGGGCAGCAGGTGGAGAAATGGTAGCAACTGGAGAAGGAGCAGCAGATGGCGAAGGGGCAGCAGCTGGAGAAGGGGTAGCACGTGGGGAGAGAGGGGCATTTGAGCCAGATGGAGCAGGTGGAGAAGAAGGAGGGGGAGGTAGTGGGGCAGAAGTAGGTGGGGAAGGAGTAGCTGGAGTTGTACCAGGTGGGCAGGGAGATGAGGGAGCAGGAATGCAAGGGACTGTTATTCGTGACTCACGTTGCCTCAGGCTCTAGTCTAGAAAAAAGCGCCAACACAATGGCAACTGCCGACCGTCCAAGGGAATTTGACCTAAGGATAAAGATCATCCCCAAGGAATTGACTATGGCCTTGGAAAGACCTAGCTATCTAGGTGCTTTTGCTGAAGATCTTAGGGGCTCCCGCCCTTTATGCCTTCTTCTTCCTTGGATTGAGAGCCCAACAAATTAAGTCAGCACTCTCACACAAACAAGATTACAACCACCTTAGCAGTTCATATCAAGCTCAGTCTCAAGTGCACAGCTCAAACAAGAGACATCAAGTGAAGGAGTAGTTGAGATAATGGCAAGTACAAGGCATAAACAGCAGAGGAGTGCCTTTGGCAGCCAAAGCGTGCGCGCCTCAACTAACCCAAAGCGCGCGGGCCTTGGCCGATGTCACTCCTTCAATTAAGGAGGTCATCCCCTCAATCAGGGAAGACATCCCCTGGTCCAAAGCACATCCTGCCTCTTCCACCCCGACCATTGGATCAGCACGAAACTTGGACAGCCGACAGTTTGACACCTGCTCTTTCCATTGATATGTTCAGATCGACAATCTCAAAAGCCATCATCAGAAAAACCCAGGGAACGTATCCTTGAACAAGGACATTGCATGCCTGGTCTGTTGGACCGGACCCAGGGGACTTGCTCCACATGAGCAGTGCATGCCTGGTTCGTCCACTACTTGCCAATTCTGGAGATTAGTGGCCAAGGAGTATTCAAATAACAACAATCTCTCCCTTGCACCTCTGGCCACTTGTCCTGTCTTCACTCTTTGTCACTTACGCTCTTCATGCCAATACCCTGTTTTCGTGCAAGGTGGAGTTCTCAGTGAAGGGGCTTTGCTAGCATGTCTGCCCGGATGAGCTTGGAGGCAACGTGCTCCAGTTCTAGCACTCCCTTAGCGACCAGGTCGCGACTGTAGTGGTACCAAATTTTGATGTGTTTTGTCCCCCACGTCAAGTTGCCATTTTTGGACATGTCAATGGCAGACTTGTTGTCCACCTTGAACACCGTTGCATCCGATTCAGGTGCTTGTGTCAGATGGAGCATGCTACGCAGACACGTTGTCTCCTTGCACGCTTTTGCTATAACAATGTACTCTACTTCAACAGTGGAGAGGGAGACGCAGTCGTGCTTATGGCTTCCCCATGACACGGCTCCTCTGTTCAGCACGCACACGTAGCCCGACGTGGACTTGCGGTCGTCGACATTTTTGGCCCAATCTACTTCGGTATACACCATGAGCCGCAAGGATGCAGACCATGGCACCCCACAATACTGGATGCCCAAGTGCCACGTGGCCTTCAAGTAGAAAAAGAGCCGCTTCACTGCTTGCCACTATTGTGGCCCAGGGTTGGCCACATACCTGCTCACCTGCCCCATAGCATGGCAGATGTCGGGGCGAGTCGCGACCATCGCGTACATTGGACTGCCAACAGTAGACTGACATGGCAGACCTACCATGTGGACCTGCTTTGCTTTGTTGGTAGGAGCGGCACCTGAGGTGAGGATGCAATCTGCTGCCATGGGGTGCTAACGGGTTTGTAGTCCTCCTTGTCTTACCGCTTGAGGATGTGATCAATGTATTTTGTCTTGCTGAGCCTGATGGTGCCGACTGAGGGATCCCGCGTGTTACTGATGCCTAGGTAGTACTCAAGAGGTCCCTGGTCTTTCATCTGGAACCGGCTGCTTAGCTGCATCTTGATGCTCTTCAGCAGCTTTGTCAATGATGCACATACAATGAGGTCATTGACATACATAGCCACTCAGATGAGGCCATCCTCGTCCTTTCGTACGTACATGCTGAGGTCGTTCTCATAGTGAGCGTACCCGGACCCCTTAATAAAGGCATCCATCTCCCTGTACCAACACCTCGGGGCCTGTTTTAGCCCATAGAATGACTTGTCGAGGTTACAAACATTTCCGGGTGGTGCATCCATCCCCTCAAGCACCTCCATCAGTACTTCTTTGTCATGTTTTCCATAAAAACATGCAGTCTTGACATCCATCTGGTGAACCTCTGAGTTCTTGGCTGCGGCTATTGCAAGGAGAGACCGGATTGTTCCAAAGGTGACGTCTGGCGCGTACATCTCATTGTACTTGCTCCCCGGCTGCTACGCAAAAGCCTTGGCCACCAGCCACGCCTTGTGGCGGTTGATAGTGCCATCCTTCTTCATCTTCTTGACCATGACTCACTTACACCCTACAACGTGAGTGCCAGCCGGCCGGTCCACCAGCGTCCATGTCCTGTTCTCCTTGTTCGCGCCCAACTCGCTTTCGAGGCGGCCTTCCACTTGGCCCCATCAAGTAGAGCAATTGCTTCTTCCACTGTGGACGGCTCTCCCTGAGCCACAAAGGCATAACTCAGACCAGTCCACTCACCAATTTTTAGCATCATAATGTCGTGGTGGGATAGATAAGCACTAGCTGCGTCTTACTACCTGATGCTGCGACGGCTGCGGCAACTAGTCCTGCTGCTGCTGCTCTTGCTGCCTTACTTCTCTTACCACAGACTCTGCCTCAGTGGAAGAGTCCTCATCATCAAAAGAGGAGGAATATAAATCAACATGTGAGTCCTCTCTTGCGGCTCTCCCTGAAGCTACCACTCCTCTTGCCGCTGTTGCCCTCGAGTTGCTCCACCCCTTTGGTGCCTCATTGCCTGTCTCTACTGAAACCAGCCATTCACTCGGTTTGGGCACTGGCTCGTCCTTGAACTGCTACTCTGCTCCTACGACTACCTTGTTCAAGTTCACATCTTTACTAGGAACGTTTTTTCCTTGTAGGTCCCACAGCCTGTAAGAGCGTCGGGCACTGTCGTATCTCAAGACCAGACATTTCGTGGCTTGCAAATCCAGCTTACTGGCACCCTCCCTCGTCAGCCTCTTGGCATAGGCATGGCAGCCAAACACTTGCGGATGTGAGACATCTGGTTTCTTACCCGACCATGCCTCTCGTGAGGTCATTAGCGATAGTTTCTTTTTCCCCTTTCCTCGAAGGGCTGATGCAGGTGTGAGGTTGATGATGTATGCCGCTGTCCTTGTAGCCTCGGCTCATAACCGTCCTGGCAGCTTTGCTTCATACAACATCATTCTTACCATCCCAAGGATGATTTGGTTGAGCTGTTGAGCAATACCGTTGCTTTCAAGCAACTCAAGTACTGTACTTTCTTGCCGTATCCCCTACTTTGCCAGCAAGCCCTCACAGGCCTTGTATTCCCCACCGTTATCATAAGAAAGGACCTTGACCTTCTTGCCGGTCTGCTGGTCAACCATTACAACAAAGTGGTGCAGATGCTCCTTTACCTCGCTCGTCTCCTTCGTGAAGTACGTCTAAATCTTCCTTGTTCTTTCATCTTTGAAGGCGAGGAAATACGTGCAATCTCCGGCTGAGGCTGTCCCCATCGGCCCGCACACGTGGGTGCGGACCAACTCGAGAGGTTCATTCGCCAAATTTCCATGCTTGTTCCCCTTCCGCCCTTTCCTCTTACCCTTGCCCATGAGGCAGGGCTAAGAAGAGGGCAGGCCTCACATACGTTCTTCACCTTCCTCGCACCCTCTCCCATCCCCAAGGCCAGGCCTCGTACGAGCTCGTGCTTGTCCATTGTCTCCAACGTGGAGTGGGCGGTGTGGGCCAAGCGCCTGTGCCAAAGGTCTTGGCTACAATTCGCTTCCGATGCCGTGGCAGTCCCAGTGACTACTTTGGGTTGGGTGTGTGCTGCAACTTCCACTGATTTTGTTATATCTTGTGCTGTTGAGAG
This sequence comes from Penium margaritaceum, assembly GCA_023375785.1. Taxonomy (NCBI): domain Eukaryota; kingdom Viridiplantae; phylum Streptophyta; class Zygnematophyceae; order Desmidiales; family Peniaceae; genus Penium; species Penium margaritaceum. The sequence continues at coordinate 92,130 of SZWC01001099.1, read as the reverse complement.
GCGGCTGATTTCTGCCTCTATCACCTGACTGCCCCCAGCAGTCATGGCTGCCCCAGCTTCGAAAGTACCCTCCACCTTGGTTTGGAGGATGTAAAGGCCGTCCATGCATGGAACATCCGCCACCACACTCTTTGTAGCATACTGTGTTTTCACTGCCAACGTGGGAAGGATAAAGGCCGTGTCCTTATTGAAGATGACCGTCATGTCTACGGCAGTAATCTTGCCGACAGTGAGTAGGTTGGCAGCGATGTTGGGCAGATAGACTACCTTGGTGAGCTTGAGCTCCTTCTCTTCGCCATTCACCTGGATGGTGACCAGCTTGTCACCCACCCCTTCAGCTGGTCGCACCCTCCCGTTAGCACAACGGAAGTTGAGGTGGCAGGGGCCCATGGAGATGAACCCCAGTTTGTCGTTGGTGGAATGGTGATTTGTGCCAGAGTCAAGTGCAAGGCCCCTGGCTTAAGGAGTGCATTACCAGCGCCAGTCGTACCTTGTGCCATCTATGCGGTGGGGTGCTTCCCATCCTTACCTCCCTTCTCACCCTTCTCTCCCTCTCCCTTGACCCCTTCCTTCTTTGGAGCACGGCACTCGCGTGCCCAATGACCTGCCTTGCCATAGTTGTGACAGTTGCGAGGCCGTTGCTTGCCCTTCCCCTTGTTGCCTGCCCCCAACTGCTGCCCTGAGTTGTTAGTGCCACTGCTACTTGCTACGCCCTTAACATAGGCTGCAATGTTGGCCTCGCCATGGCTATGCCGCATGGCCTTGTTGCGGATGTACTATGAGATGTTGGACTACTTCGCGTGGTCCTCTGGCCAGCCACCAGTTAGAGTAATCATGGGGTCCCAGCTTGGTGGAAGAGCCATGAGGTAGATCATCCCCTGCATATGGACTTAAAGGCTCCAGCCCATGTTGCTGACTTGCTGAAGGAGAGTCTCAAATTGCTGCAAGAAGTTTAGGACGTCCTAGCCTTCAATCAGATGCATCCTCAGCAACTTTTCAAGGATGAACAGACGGTTGGTGAGGGAGTCACTCTGGTAGACATTGCATTGTTTCTTGTATGCCTCTGTTGCGTTTGTGAGGCCGAAGATATGAGAGAGCAGATGATGCTGCAGTGCTGATACCAAAGTAGCCATGCATTTCTTGTTGGCTTGCTTCCACACTACAAGCTCCTTTGGTTGGGATGAAAGCAATTCAGCAGCCTCCCTTGTGAAGTAGGGTAGGAGACCACGGTCATCGGCTATGATATCAAACTGCTACTTCCAGAGGGAGAACCCTGTCCCATCAAATTTAGGAATTGGCGCATGAATGCCACTCCCTACCTCTACTGTGGACGTCACAGCTCCAGTGGTGGCTACAGGTGTGGTGGTCCACGAGCCTTCCTCGATGGCGCTCTTGCCTTTCTCCCCGATGGTAGTGGAGCCATGGTACCTGTGGTTGAGGCGAATGTGCTTCAGTTGAGGCTGCTCTGCTACACCTGCTGTTGATGCCAATGGCAGGCTGATGAGAGGTATTGGACGGAGGGCAACAGAGGACCACCTGTAGGTGTGATAGAGCGGCTTTGCTCCTCACATTTGCTCAGCTACTATGCAACCTGTATGCTTTTTGTGACTAAGTCTCACACTAGGCGTGGGCCCATAACCCTTTTGTTATTCATGAGTCACGTGGCCTGAGGCTCTGGTCTAGAAAACAGCGCCGACGCAATGGCAACTGCAAATCATCCAAAGGAATTTCACCCAAGGATCACGATCACCCCCAAGGAATTAACTATGCCTCTGGTGAGACATAGCTACCCAGGTGCTCTCGCTCAAGGTCTTAGGAGCTCACGCCCTCTAAGCCTTCTTCTTCCTTGGTGTGAGAGCCCAACAAATAAAGTCAGCACTCTCACACGAGCAAGATTACAACCACCTTAGCAGTTCATATGAAGTTCAGTCTCAAGCGCACAGCTCAAACTGGAGACATCAAGTGAAGGAATAGCTGAGACAATGGCAAGCACAGGGCATAAATAGCTGAGGACTGCCTTTGGCAGTCGAAGCGCACGTGCCTTGGCCAGAATGCGCCCTACAAGCAATCCTCCTCGGTTATTGAGATGAGCTAACACCAGGTGATGAAGGTCTCTGGCCATGAAGCGCTGTATCCAAGGTCTAAGGTGATAGTGAAGACTGTCCTGCTTCCTGGTCATTTAAGCTGGAGAGCATCGCTTCCCAAAATGGTTGGGTCTTCCGAGGAGGGCGTTTGCAGTTTTCGGAGTAGCTGAGACAATGGCAGCTACTCCTACAACATGGCATGGAGGTTATCGAGATGAGCTAACACTAGGTGATGAAGGTCTCTGGCCATGAAGCGCTGTATCCAAGGTCTAAGGTCATAGTGAAGACTGTCCTGCTTCCTGGTCATTTATGCTAGGGAGCATCGCTTCCCAAAATGGTTGGGTATTCCGAGGAGGACCAATGAGCCCTGAATAGAGGAGGGTGTAGATTGGTTTCTGCCACCCCTTGATGTTGCTTTCATGCTTATAGGTGATCTCGACAGCTCGTCCTTTTGCAGCAGGTGCAGGAGCAGGAGAGGGTGCTATAGATTATTCTGCCACTGGCTCTTCTACTTTTTATTCTTCCTCTCGTTCCACCAGGCCAAATTTGAAGTAAGTTCTATAGTTGGGCTCTTTGGGCAGAGGCAAGACATCAGGATTGTTTCGGCATGTGAGGTTGATCCATCGCCGCTTGCATGCCGTTTGTTGCAGACTGAACCAGAGGTCTTGTCCGTTTCTTGCAGCTTCATGTAGATGATGGAAGGACATGTCCATGGGGTTGAAGATATGACACCACATCAGGAGGAAGGTTTCATGATAGTGGTGCGGATGATGTTGAGGACTGCATTGATGCTCATAGGCGCGAAGGACAAAATAGGACACACAGTATTCATGGATGAAGATGGTGCTGGTAACGGTGAAAACAGCATGTGACCAGCTGTAGATGTTGCATCCATCTTCATCAAGAGTTGTACAGGTGTGCCAAGGGCTGGCCATGTTGATGAATTCATAGGTGTAGAGGCAACAGGTGTAGTAGAATATCGCTGGTTCAGGATGTTGGCGGGGAAGCGGAGGCTGATGCTGGGAATACTGGTAGCTCACATAGAAGGGAGAGTCTGGGCACAGCGGTGCAACCACGTGCGGTGAGGAAGTTTCTGCATGGGCGCAGGTAGTTGTACAACGGGCAATGCAACCGGGTGGATCCCTATGCCGAGCGGATGAAAAAAGCTGATGAAAGTGGAGGAATGATGGATGGCAAAGTGGGTGTAGGGGTGAAACCACGTGCACTACGAGATAGAAAAGTAAAATGCGGCAAGGGGAACATGGTTGCCAATACGCCGCAAGAAATTTGCTACCGGCGTGGGTGCATGCTTGTTACGAAAGGGCAGCCAGCACGTATAGATCCTTGTGCTTGCAGTAGATGCTGACGATTGTTGATGATAGAGGAAAAACTGATGATGGCAGAGTGGGCGCATGGGCAAACCCATGTGCGGTATGGAGGGTTTGGCGTGAGCGCGGGTCGTTGTGGAACGGGTGATGGGACCAAGCAGATCCTTGTAGTGAGCGAACGACAAAGCAGAGGCGGAAAGTGATGATGGTTGAGGCGCTTGTCTGATGAGTGGGTGCAGGGGCAGAACCTTGTGCGCCGAGGATGTAATGCTAACAAAGATGAAGCTGGGGCTGATCAAACGCAGCTCGGAGAAGGCGGAGGAAACTGGGAAGCAGCTGATGCAAGGATGGGCTGATAAATGTGAGTACAAGATGAGGAAAAAATGTGCAAAGATTGATGGCAAAGGAGACTGAGTAGAATGTCGATGGTGCGGCTACACTGATGAAGAGGTGATGGTAGAAGCAGGATGATGATGTCACGATGAAGGTGATGAAGGATTACTAGCATTGGGCAAGGAACGCGGCGAACGGAGAGCTGGTGGTAGTGGACGCAGGCAAGGCAAATAGTCCATCAGTTGTGAAGAGAGTGACGGCATGTTCCCTAGTTTGCCTGAGACCGGTGGGCAAGGAAGACGGGCGGTGTCCAATATCTTGATAGCAGGAGTAAGTTATCTGCAAATAGGCAGGTTGTAAGGAAGGCAGTGAGGCTGGTCCGTGGACCAGGAGAGTGAGGACTTGTTCCCCAGTTGGCCCGAGACCGATGGGCAGGAAGACTGGTGGTGTCCAATATCCTGGTGGCGGAAGGTAGTCTGCCGTTGCTGATGACAAGCAGAAGCGGCGCAAGAGAGTGGCTTGAGGCTATGGACACGAGAGAGTTGAGGTAGATAAGGCGGATGGAGCAGATGATGTTGATGAAGAGGATAAGGAAGGCAGAAGTGCTTGCGGAAGTTTGGATGATGACACGCGGAAGGTAGTGCGTGGCAAGGAGCATCCAGGAAGATAATGGAAAATGGCGGCTTAAACGCTGCTTACCGTTGTTAATGACGCTTGGTCACCAATTGTCAGCTGTGGGCGCAAAACGGGCGCATGGCTTTCTCAAGATGACGAGACGTTTCTGCACCGTGAGGAGCACTACAATTGGTACTGTTGATGTCAGCTACTAGCAGAGCGGAGAGGCACGAACTAGCGGTGGTGGCGGTGGATGAATGCAGATCAGAGGGGTAAGGGGTAGGTAGCGGCATAGCAATAACTGGGTCACAGGGCACTAGGTGATATTGCCTCATGCTCTGTTACTGTGTCTGAACAATCCAGTAGCGGGGACAAGCACAGCAAGAGCAGACACAAGTACTGGAACTTTTACAACTGCGTCAACAAGATTACAAAAGAAGAAAGAGCAAGCACTTTCGATATGTTAGCCGCAGGCCTTGACAAAGAGCCAAGAGAGAGAGAGGCACCGGGGATGCGAGCTAGACAGTTGTTGATGAGAGAGAGGAGAAGGAAGGCAAGTGATGGGTTGATACATGCTGAGCAAAGGATAGCAAAGCAAAGAGGGGTGAACTGGGAATGGTTGGCGAAGAAGTAGAACTGAGAAGTGAGCCGTGTGAAGACACGGCGACGAAGCCAAAGAACCAAAATGAACAGGATGTGAAGAACTGTTCTGGTTAACTAAATGGAATGAAAATCATTGGAAAAGTATAGTAGAACAGGACAGGGGAGTACGGTAACGGCTTATTTCCGCTAGTCGGACACGGCTGACGTGTCACATTATGAGGGGATAACTTGACAAAAGAGATTTAACGGTGAGATGCTCTGTGAGCCGTTAGGTCAATGTGGTTCGGTCTTGGACCTTAACCGCTATTGAGAGAATAACTATTGTTGGAATCTGATTTCCATAAATGACAAGCCAATCATTACTGTTGCAGTTGAGAATGCATATGAGAGTGTGCCTCAGTCGAACCGGCGGGCACCGGCGAATTTAGGACATGCCATGGATAAAGGAGGAGCGATGACTATGGCAGCCACAAGGCAAATGGAAATTTGTGTGCCATAGCCTTGCACATGGCAATGGCAGCAGCTAAAAGGCAAGCGCCATAGGTAAAAGAGTGAATAGAAGGGGAATGAGTGATGATTAAAAGGAGGAAAATGTTACTTCAAGATAGCCTATGACTAAGTACTAAGAGACGGAGGCCTAGAGCCTTTGCTATGGTATGCTAAGGTGGCCAATGCATAACAAGTAGCTGCACTCAGGTGGCTACTGCTACTGGTGCTACTCTGTGATGCAATGTGGTGAGATTTGTGTATGGTGCAACAGGGTCATTGTCGTACCGCGGAGGTTTTGGCATGTAGCAAGGATGGATCTGTGAGAACATGTCTGTGTTCATCATGCGGTTGACTAGATGTTTGTGGAACTTGAGAGCAGGCTTGGCGTTTGTAGGTCGTGGCCATTGGGTTTCCACCGACAACTCACCGGCTGCTTCTGATTGTCAATGAAGGTGAACTTGTGGAGCGAGCGCACAAGTGATTATTTCTGTGCTCACTTGCTGGTGGCCTCGTTGCCTCCGGGACAAAGATGGCAGAGTAACCGGGGTGCACATCGAGTGACTCTTGAGTGGTATTATGACACCTCCTTGTAAGGCACACGATGTGAAGCTAAAGATGAGATTGTCCAGAATGGAGTGTCAGGTGGCTGGGGCCGATGTGGTGCTGCGAAACATGTAGTAAGGCAAGGGTGAAGAGTGATCTTTGGTGTGTTGCTTGCATAATTTGGTATGTCGCAGGCGTGGGTATAACACATGGACTCTCCATTATCTTGTGTCGTGATGCTGGGAAGTAGCCTAGGTGGCTGGGTGTTTAGAGAAAGGAAAACAAGAAAGAAGTCATCGGTCATAGCCTGGAGCCCATGCACGGAGGGTGATGAGCTGATGGCCCACATAATGGACATGCAGTAAAGCAGAACAGTGTTGCTGAGCACAAGGGCAAGTTTTGCTGCATGTTGTCTAGGAAAATCTCCAGATGATGCGGCTGGACATGGCTACTGCTTTTGTGGCTGTACTTGGTCAGATGGAGGTGCCTATTTGTGAGCTTGCTGTCGTTGGTGAGGAGGTATGTAACGTGCATACTTGTGCTTTGGAGGGTCACAGAACCATTCAAAGTTGAGAGATGCTGCGAGACTTGGTTCTTTGTGGTTGGAGCTGGTCATGATCTACAAGTTTGGAATCTTGCTTGATGGTGTCGAGGGGATTATGTGAGTGCTGCGTCGATGAGGAGGGATGTAGAGAGATTGTGTTGTTGGGCCATGAAAGAGGGGAGGAGAGACTAGCTTGGAGGTTACTATGTTTTAGTTGTCTGCACAGCCAGCCGGGTTACTGCTTTGAGTGTAGCCAGGCGCCTGGAATGAGGAATGTGGTACAGGAGGCGGTCCATAAAAGTTCACCATGAAGGTATCGAGTTATTCTCGGGTGAACAAAGACTTCTTGCAGAAGATAAACAGCACAATTTTAGTTTGTGTGGAGGAGAGTGGCTCTATTGAAGAAGCAGCAGGGGAATAACACTAAGAGTTCTGAAAGATAGGTGTCTCGTGCAGTGGAGGCAAGAGAGCATTATGGTGGCTGTGATATTGGGGGGATGGTGGTACATGGCTACAGGAAAGGCACTAGTAGGGCTTGTAGGCATTTCAATAATAGTTGCAGTGGATGACGTAGTCATCGTCTGGAACAGGATGAAGCTCGGGTCTTGTTGCTGGTCTTGGATTAGTTGGGGTTTGAGTTGTAGCATGGCTAGAAGCTCTCTTTGGAGAAGATTCCGTATGTGCTATTGGCATATGTTTCAGTTGTTGGTGGAGGAAGGCGGATGTTGCTAGGCAGTTGAGTCCTTAAAGAGGAGCAGCAACATGATGACGAGGTAGTGGGATGTACTTACTGCTCATACTTGAATTGCAAGTAAAAACAGTTGCTGCTGATCAGGTTTGTATGGAGAGAGATCCTTCTTATGTTGAGAGAGGATGGTGAGATAAATGATGGGGTTGTTTGAGTTGGTGTTGATGAGAGAGCACGTTGCTTTGTGTTGGCAGATGACACTTCTGTTGTAGCGAAAAAGGTGATACTACTGCTGCTTTGGTCCTTGTACTACTGCCATGACTGAGTTGATGATGAAGAAGGACATAGCTTCAGAGAATGCTGCTGCTGCTATGGAGTGGACTGCTAGTGGGTTTGTTGAAGTGCGCTTTGGCGAGGAGTGTCAGACGGTGGGAGAATGATAGGGTGGATGGACGCTGCTCACTGCACTAACTTGGAGGTTGTGCCCATACACAATCGTATGTGTCAAGGTGAATGCAGATGGATTAAGTTGAGGTGTAGCGGCTGATTTGGAGGAGGCAGCAGCGGTGCGGTTCGGCCTGGCGGTTCTGGTATCAAATGAATGGGCGCAGAAGATGACGGACACAAGTTTTTTTTCAAGGCTCTGATACCATGTCAGGAAACTGTAATGAGCATCGGATGAGATAGATGTTTAGACAAGGAGGAGGCGGAAGCATCGGATAAGCTACATGAGCTGATGGCTTGGTAACAAAGGTTTAAAGGCTTAAGGCATGAGAACGGGAGAGGTAAGGTCCACAGCAACCAGGACACCGACTTGTAGTCATTGTGTCAAGGTGCAGGCCTTAACACCCAGTGGGTGCAATGCCAATTCGCACGGGCGCTACGGAGCTACAGGCACCTCCATACGGCGATGCGGGCGCAAGAAAGGATTCTGGAACAACGGAGATGTCCTGGTGGATACCGGTAGGCATGACAAGCCAAGCATTACTACTGAAGTTAAGAACTTTGATGAGAGTGTGCCTGAGCCGAACCGGCGGGCAACGGCGAATGCAAGAGATGCAATGGCGATAGGAGTGAGACTATAACAGCCACAAGGTAAATGGAAACTGGAGTGCCACAGCGTTGCGACGAGCAACAGCAATGGAAAGAAGGCAAGCGCCATAGCCCGCAGACGGGCGAATGAATGAGCGGATGGAGAATGAATGATGATTGTAATGAGGCAAAGGTTACATCAAGATAGCCTAAGACAAAGTACTAAGAGACGGACGCCTAGAGCCTTTGCTACGGTATGCTAAGGTTGGCGATGCGTAACGAATAGTTGCAATCAGGTGGCTGCTGCTGTTGGTGCTGCTCCGTGATGCGCTTTGGTGAGGTTTGTGTATCGTGCAACGGGGTCGTAGTTGTGCCGCGGAGTTGTTGGCACGTAGCGACAATGAAGCCCTGAGAAGATGGCTGTGTTCCTCATGCGGTGGACCAGATATTGGTAAAACTCAATAGCGAGCTTGCTGCTTTTTGGTTGTGGCCATTAGGTTTCCACCAACAGCTCACCGGTTGCTTTGGTTGTCGGTGGAGGTGAACTGTTGGAGTACGCACGAGTGATTATTTTTGTGCTCGCTTGCTGGTGGCCTGGTGACCTGCGGGACAAAGATGGCGGACAACCCGGGTGCACATCGTGTGACTCTTGAGTGGTACATGTATTACGGTTAGGGCCGCACACGTATGGATGGGTTGGAGGGATGCCTAAAGAGGCCTGTCCACAGCCATACCATACCCTGCCATGAAGGCCAGACAAGAGGGTCGGAAGAGAGAGTAGCGACCTCTCTCTGGACCCTCCATCTTTTACGGTGCCGAGTTCCTCAGCCCATAGTATGTCACTTTTCTAGTTTGGATACGTTATGATGTAAACGATATCACTTTTTTTTTGTCCGTCCTACATCATCTGGGCACTGGATTGAGCTGAAACTTGGAGGGTAAGGGGATGATGGCATGAGCTTTTTGCCAGTGTGTTTAGATTATCGATCAGAGGAGAAACGGGATGGATCAAGATTTTCCAATACACCACTGCCACTACATGTGAAGAAGAAAAACAATTCACCATTATACCTGCCTTTGACACTTATTGTGTCTGAATTGTACAGGCCATGATAGGACAATGTGACAGAGTGACAATCCCGGCACATCTTACTCTCCACTTACATGTAGGGACGTGATTACGCTGGGTTAGGCAAGAGGGGCGCGAGAAAGAGTGGCAATGTTTATCCCACCTCTCTTGTCTTTTTTGCTTTATGCCGAGCCCACGTGATACTTTTCTAGTCAGTGAAACAATCTATGTCACTTTCTTCCTTTTCAGAAAATTCAGCCATCGGATGAAGTCAAAACTTGGAGATTTGTAAGATAAAGTAATCGTCATTTCAGCCATGCCGTTGGATGTGTGATCAAATGGTAGATGTGACAGATTGTCATTTTCCAACCCAACGTCAAACCAAACCATCGACCCAATGTCCAATCCAGCTTCTAATCCAACTTTGGACCCAATTTCCTACCCAATTTCTGATCCAGCTTCAAACCCAACTTCCAGCCCAACTTCGAACCCGACATCTAAACAGACTTCCAACCTGACTTCCAACCCATTCTCCAACCAGATTTTGAACCTATCTGCCCAATCCAACTTCCAGCCCAGCTTCATATCAGAATAATGCAGGAAGTGAAGACAACATCGACTGAATCAGGCAAAAGTAATGAGACATGCAGGAGCACGTCAGATAGATGATGACAGCAAAGAGATGAGACGTTGCAAGGAGTTAGTCGTAGGAGGTTGATGAAAGTGATATGCAGTATAGAGTGACAAGGTAGACAGGTAGCTAGTGAGAGACAGTTAATGCGGAAGGGGAGTAAGGGGCTGACGTGTGTTGAGTGGAGGAACAAGAATGATGGAGTAAAGAGTTGAACACAGAGAGTGGATGGCAAGAGAAGACTGAGCAAAGAGCAAGCAAAGTGAAGACACGGGGGCGAAGCCGCGAAACCAAAGGCGAACAGGATAGAAATAAGTATTCTGGGCTCAAGTCAAGGGAAAGAACATCCTTGGTGTATGCATGCATAATAAGACAAAATAGCAGAGCAACGGCTTCATTCCGCTAGCTAAACACCGGTGACATATGTCATTTTATTAGCAGAAAACCTGACCGAGAGACCTTAACAGTCGGATGACCACAGAACCGTTGATCAAGGTGGTTCGGTAACTGGACCTGAACCATTATGAAGACATTTTTATGTTCATCCTTCTCTCATCAAGGCTTCATTCTGACACCCTCCTTGAAGTTTGACAAGAGATGTAGTATTTCTTGGTACTGAGGGGCAGGAATGGATGATCAAAAGTTACACTTGTAGTATTCTACTCCATTATATGATAAAGGAGATTGAGCAGTGTGGGGCCGTTCTTTTAGTATCCTTTGCTAATCTTCCTCCTCAGCTGTCCCACGGTCTCTGATGAAGGATTGTAACTTAGATAATTGTTCTTGCTCAAATAGACTGTATGTAGGAGTATCGTTGGGAGCCGGACCTGGTTGAGAAGCCTTCTCTCCTCTTAGGATGCATTAGTCGCAGATTGCTGTCATCGTCCGAGACAGAGGCTGATGCTGATGTGTTTTGATGATGTGATGGAATTCATCATTGGTGGTAAGACATAGAAGGCATTGCAATTGAATTTGGGCTTCATTGTATTCACGTTCTGCTCGTGCAGACGTGCAGAAATCTCTGCTTCCTATGTTCTAAAGGACATCAAGAAGGATAAAGCCATGGATATCCATGTTACAGATATCGTGTCAAAGCTGATGATTCCCAGTGTGGGAAGTTGTGACTCCAATCACCATTGATGCATAGCCAGACCATGTTCTGATTGAAGGACACAATGTCATGAAAGATGGCAATGGTTTGTCGTCGGCCTGCCATGAAGGGAAGCATGTGGTGTACAGAGGGTGGACAAGCAGTGTGAGGAGAATGATAGGTATGGTGCGGTGAGTGAGTGGTTCTGACATTTTGTATGCAGGACATGTGTTAACAAAAGACGAAGGTGTAAGAACCTCTTTGAGATTTTTTTGTTTTGTGGCTTCTCAGGTCGAGTTGGTTAGCTCTGTGGCTATCAAAGAATCATGGGTCCACTCCCATGGCTAGAGAAGTTTCACACACACAACTGCTAAAGTCACAAGCAATAAGAGCGCCTGCACTCCCACCCACCTTCTTTGTTTGCAGGTCAAGCATCAACTAGAGGGGGATGTAAACACATCTGCACCTTTCTACCTTGGAAGCTGACATCTGTCTACATCCGCCTACATCAGCCTGCATCTGCTTGCAACAGCTAATGTGAATAGGAGAAGCAGTTGCCCCCTCTCAACAATAGCCTATATCGGCCTCAAACACAAGTACATCAGCATCGAGAGCAGATGCAACAGCTATAGAAGTTGTGGTTGTAGGGATGGGAGGGACAGGGGAACCAGGGAATCCTTTGCTCATCCTCGAATTTGATGGAGAGGGGTTTGCGCTTTGGAAATGATAGCATGAGATCATCATGGATGAGAGATATGTGCTAGGATAGTTTGATGGAACCATCTCAGTACCAAAGGAAGAGGGTGCTCACATTGTGGCATGGGTCAAGCTAAACAAGAAGGCACTTGCCATTCTTCTGTGCTTCATACAACCCTCAGTCCTTTCACACATAAGTGGTTGTACAGTGGCAGCCACGGCATAGGCCAAACTATGTTAGGTATTCCAGTCCTCCTCACTTGCCAACCATCCGTTTTTCACCTCCAGTCAAACCGCGGCCAACTCCTAGAGTCGCCACGTTCATCCCAACTTTGGAAGCCCATTTCTCTGTTGTTACTTGTTGGATGCCGGTGAAAAATAGTATACCAGATTCAACGACTCATCAACTTTCAAGAGCAATCCTCCATTTTAGGATCCGAGCAATCCTCAAGTTTTCAGATACAAGAACAAGGAATTTCCTCTCTCTAGTGGCTTGTCGGCGCCTTCCGGTGCCACACCTGGGCATGCAGAGGGGCAAATATTCAACATACAAAACAGCATTGCAATTGGCACAGAGCGCCTAGGCGAGGATGTTAGTAAGTCGAAGCTTACTGGGAACATAATGGAGCAGTTTTTTGCCTTCAGCGTAGCATCACGCACGTAGTGAAATTGGTAAGGAACGTGCTTGGTATAGTCATGGAGCACTTGGGCCTCACAAAGAGAAATGGGGCCTTTGTTATAGAAAAACAACAGTGTATTTTCAGCCTGGTCAAAGGCGAACTTGGAAAGGAGTATGTGCAACCAGACGGCTTCTTGAGTGGCTTTACTCTACGTAATGTACTTATGTTGTATGGAGGAGAGAGTGACGACCAGTTATTTCTTGAAGCGCCAGCTAACCGGTCTGCCATTCAGGAGAAAGATGTAGCCAGAGGTGGACCAGGAGGTGGTCAATGCAGTAGCCGTTGAGAACGTTAGATCAAGTGCCAGCGCTTACCGAGAATCTTGATGGAGAGGAGGTAGTAGAGACAGTGTTTAGCTACTTTGAAGTATTACGAAGCGGGGTATTGGTAGCCCTGATAGAGAATGCCAACCGCATACGAGAGGTCCGGATACATGGTCAGAGAGGCATATATCAGAGAGCCCACGATACATATCACAGAGCCCACAATGCGTGGATAGACTGCAGAATCTAGAGACAAGATTGGAAATACCAGGGGTGAAAGGCTTGAAGAGTGTGTGAGCAGTTGCGTGAGGAGTAATCATAACAACGGTAAGGCCAAGTCCAAGCATGTCAACAACACACTGAGCATGTGAGGGATACCTCAACGTGACTTGGTTTTAGCCCGTGTCGTGGACAATGTGAATGCCCATATAGTAGCGTAGTGAACCAAGGTTTGACATATCAAAGTATACGCTGAGGATCGTGTTGAATGACATAGTAGCAAGAGTGGATCCAAACAGGATGCGGTTCTCCACATAAAGAATAATGCCATGTTGGTCAGACATACTCCACCAGTAGACAAAGTGATTGGAACGCAGGTAAGTCCCAAGGCCAGGAAGAAGTTGTTGATATTGAGACTCCGTTGAAGTAGCAGGTGTTTGAGGTCATAGAGGGAGCGTTGTAGTTTGCAAACAAAATGCCCCTGGCAAGTATAGAGGAATATTTCACATTATGCCATGTAGATGTCCTCAGTCAAATCACCATTGAGAAAAGTGCATTTGATATCCATGTGGTGAGGCTAGAGGTGATTTTCTGCAGTAAGATAAATCCTCACACCGATGGATCTATACTTTACTATGGAAGTAAATGTGTCACGGTAGTTGATACCAAGCACCTGGCTGTAGCCTTTTGCAACAAGACGTGCCGTGTAGAAGTCAAGGAGTAGTATGATCTCGAGCTTGGTCTTGAAAATCCACTTAAAGTCGAGTGTGGATTGATCATCTGATCGTGAAACTAGCTGCCTGGTATCCTGCTTGATGAGCAAGCCGTGCTCGACCAAAGTGGCCTCTTGCCATTTGTTGGCAACAGGACACCACATAGCATCCTATATTAGCTGGTGGGATCAACAACTTGACTGATGAGTGTAGTGTTATCACTGTCATCAGTAGATATCAGATTGGTGTGTTGGAAAGGAATCAGAGGCTTGATAAAGTGGCCAGAGCGATGAAGGAATGTTGGAGCAGCAGTTAATGACATTGCTCATGCTCGCTTGTGTGGCACTGATATGTGCCTATCAACAGGAACCAGTGTTGACCTGGGGTCTCGGGATGACCCCATCACAGTGGCCTCGGAACCACGATCCACATCGGTAGGGCATCAATGTGGCTGTGAGTGGGGTTTTACAGTGGAGCAAGTTGGGTCCTCCCAGCCCCCTTCTCCCCCCGATGGTGCCGACCAGGGAACAAAGTCTCACCGGCCGGCCCGACGTAGTCCTATATCGTAAATGGGAGATATGACCCGCCTCCTTCCTCCTCTCCGTCCCTCTTTACATCATGACCAGTGGTTTGAATTACAAAATTCAAAATATTGGCTATTGTCGTGAAATGTCAGTTGATGATAAGACAAGGTGACCGGATTGTTAGTCACCCAACGAACGTTCGTTCATCGGCCACTTCAATGATGTGGTTTGATGAACTGTGTTCCATTTCAATTGTCTAATGTACAGATATTTTTCATTGTTCGAATTGTATTTGAAAGGATACATGAAATTTGAATATAGACTCATACTCTTACCATTACAAACCTATATTGCAAAAAGTACCAGCTGCTTCTAAAAGATATAATACACGGATGTCTACCAACATGAGGCAATGGACTTGAAACCAATGTTAACATAATGGCACTTGTCATCTGCTTATAGTATTTCATCTAGCAGGAGATATCACCCTACAAATCACTGTTCCACACTGAGTAGTTCATATGAACCACTCCCTTGCACCATGTCCTTAGTATATGGTCACTTTTGCGCAAGGAGCTAAATTGTTTGGCTTAGACCAACCAATGTTTTTTGAGTGTCTGTCGTTGGCAGAGAGCTCTGTTAGGAGCCTCAATGTTAAAGCTTACAATGAAACACAGGCCACTGACAGATACTCATAATCCTGGAGCAAGACTCTAGCCTAGGTACATAGTAGCTCTATGGATGAGCCACTTTAAGGACAATGTGCATTGCATAATTTCCCTTGTATACATGGCATACTCTATGACCTCCAAGGAGCGCGAGCCACTTGAACCTGTGAATGTTCCAACATATCTATGAGAACCTTATTGTCTCACTTTTCATCACAGAGAAAACTAGTCTCTTGGGCGAGGTTTAACCCAGCGACCTCTCACTCTAGAGACTATCTCTAAAACTTTTAAGCCACAAGGATATTTCCAAGTAGACTTGCTCCAAATGAGTATTGCATGCCTTGTCTATCAGGACCAGACTTACGGGAGTTACTCCAAGGTAGTAGTGCATGCCTCGTCCATCCTGTGCCTGTCCTTGCTTTAGCTATGGAAAAAGGGCATATTAGATGAACAAACTCTCCATTACACCCCTGTCCATTTACTGTGGGATTTTTTCCTTCTCCAGCTGTCCTGATCTCAGGCTTCATACGCTATGTTGACCATACCGATCCCTCCAATACTTGTAGAATGTAATTCGCTTTTAAGCGCCTTGCCCATGAATTCTTCAAGCATCCTCTTCTTCTCCATGTAGTCTAGGTTCATAATCTCCTTTGGGACCAGGTCTTGTGAGTAGTGGTACCTGATGTTGATATGTTTGGTTTGTTTGGAGATGACGTTGTCTTGTACCAGCTGTATGACATTCCTGCTGTCAATCCGGACCACCATTGTTTCCATTTATGGCACTTTCATTTCAGCAAGCAGTGTGCATAGCCACTGTATGTCCTTGCATCCTTCTAACCAAGCAATGTACCCTGCCTTAACATTAGAGAGGGAGACACAGGTCGTGCTTTCTGCTTTCCCGAGAGACTTCACCACAATGCAAGAGGAACAGAAAGCCTAAGGTGGACTTTATGCCATTGATTCTTCCTCCCCAGTCAGTATCCATATAGTACACGAGGCGTAGCGGGTCAGATCCTTCTAGGCCTTCAAACCGGAGTCCCATGTGTTACGTCTTCTAAAGATATCATATGACGCTAGCATGGCGCTTCACGCCTTGCTAGTGCTCTAGCCCTGAATTGGCCACAAACCTGCTATCCTGTCCCACGACATAGTAGATGTATGGGCGTAGTTTTACCATGGCATACATGAGGCTACCAATAGCTGACTGGTAGGATGTTCTCTCCATCTCACGCCGTTCTTCTTCTGTGCTTGGTCTCATGGAAGAGGAGAACTTGCTGTCTGTTGTCATGGGTGTGTTGATAAGCGTGCAGTCCTCCATAGCTTAGCACTTGAGGATCTCCATGATGCACATGGTCTGGTTTAGCTCGGTCTTTCCTGCTGCTCGGTTGTGGTGGACGCCTATCTAGATATAGGACTCCAGAGGACCGATATCCTTCACCTCAAAGCTGTTGCTAAGACCTGACTTAAGCTCGTTAACTAGCTTGATTGACAACGAGCAAATGATCAATTGATTCACGTACATTGCAACCAGCATCAAGCCTCCCTTATCCTCCCGTACACAGACACTAAGGTCATTCTGGCAGTATGTAAAGGTGAGTCTGACCATAAAGCCACCCATATCCTTGTACCACAGCCTTGGGGCCTGTATACACTCATAGATCACTTTCACAAGTTTTCATACCTTGTCCTCTAGAGTCTTGATTCCCACATGCCTTACCATTTGCACCTCTTTGTCTACACGTCTATAGAGGAAAATTGTCTTGACATCCATCGGGTGATACTCCTTATCCTTTGCAGCACTGATACCTTACATGGATTTAATGCATGCAAAAGTGACAACAGGTACAAAACTCTCATTGTAATGTGAGCCTGCACGCCAATAAAACCCCTTTGCTATAACTATTGCCTTGTACTTGTTGATAGTACCATATTACCTGAAAAGTTTGCAAAGTACCCTCTTCAAACCAATCACATGGATGTTTGGGGACTCGTCCTCCAGAGCCCATGTTGTGTTCTCTTTAATGGATGCAAGTTTGCTGTCCACTTCCTCCTTCTACTTGTCCACATGTGGCATGTTCATTGCATCTACTACGGTCACTGGCTCTTCCTAATCCAAACGTGACTAGCTGAGTCTGGTCCATTTGTCAGTCTCAACATCGTGTTAAGGCAGAGATTTTTGCCGGCACGTGTTGCGTCAAAGTGTGACTTGTGGTGCTTCAAGGCTAAGCTACTTTTCTGAGTCGTCTTTAGATGATGCTTGTAGGACCGATGATTTTTTGGTCAAGGAAGAGCCACTAGCCTCAGAGTTGGACTCAGATACCTGGAACGACTCTGACTCTGTGTCACAGCCTGTTGTTGTGTCAACATGTACAACCACTCTTCCTATTACACCATCCCTTTGCTTCACTAGCACCATTTGTCAGTTCTTAGGTTCCCGATCACCAGATTCAAGCAACATAACTTACTCTTATGATTTTGGAGCATGGACAGGTTCCAATAGCTCTCCCTTGCCGACTGTGTCTTCATCTAACGCGACATCTGAGCTCGCAATGAGCTTTCTAGCTGCTTAGTCCCATAGCCTTTATGCCTTGTATGCAGTGTCATAGTCAACCATTACACACTTGCGAGCACATATATCTAGCTTGTAGCTTTCTCTCCATGCTCGGACCTTTGTTAAGGCAGTCCAACCAAAGAATCGCAAGTGTGACGGATCTGGCTACTTCCCTGACCAAGCCTCTTGTAGCGTCCTCAACTGCTTCTCTTGCTGCTCATTGCTACATTTGCCAAGCCGACCGGCATAGTACAATTCACAAGGTAGCAAGCAGTTCTTGTAACTTCAGGTCCAAAGCGAGGTGGGATTTTGGTATCAAATAGCATGCTTCGTGTCATGCCGAGGACAGTCTGGTTTATCCGCTCGGCAACACTATTGCTCTAGGAGGTATAAGATGTGGTGGTTTGGTGGTTGATGGTGTGTTGCCTCAACCAGCCTTTACACGTTTCGTACTTACCAACGTTGTCCGTGTGTAATACCTCAACTTCATTGCTTGTTTGCCGCCCTACCATGACGGCAAACTCTTTTAACTTCTCATTGTCAGGATGAGATCCGTGTGGTGCGGTCCCGGCATTTGTCTGATCGTCTCTAGTGGTCCACGTCTACTGTTTTGGGCGAATCTGTGACTGAGCGTGAGCTTTCTGGTCGCCTGACGGTATGTGAGCAGGAATTTAGAGATAGTCAGTTTGCGAAGGGAATAACGTCGTTTTGCGTTAGGTTTTGAACATGTACACGATCACAACATTCATAGGGCTAGTGATGAGCTTTCAAACGCACCAAACCGTGCACAATTCAGCCAAGCGTAGCTCAAGTTATGCTTGCCGCAGCGCAGGTCTTCACCCACCACAGAAGCCTGACGCCGCCACTCGCCGTGGCGCCTTCATTCACGTGCGAAGCGCCTTTATTCATGTGCGAAGCGCCTTTCCCCAGGCGCATGTCCCATTGCACATGGTGTGGGGGTCCCCTCCACTGTTTCCACGTACCCTACCCACTTTTGGGTCGTGTTTGGTGATGGGGTGTGACTAGTTTTGAAACCTGTCCGTGGACCTGCAGTCAGAATTTTGACCAAGTCCCTGAGTAACAAAACGTAATACTGAGTTTCGGACGCCGAGCCAGGATTTTGGCAAGGTCCCTCACTAACAACCTGCGCTAGTGGATCCGGTGGATGATCCACCTAATTAGGCGGATCATCCACCGGACGCCTCGGCAGGCCTATCCGAGCATTTTCTCTCCATGGTGTTTTTGTTACTCGGTCCGGTCGACTATCGACCGGATTTCGATTCGCAGCCGGCTCCCAAAGCCGATGTGCATACCCCAACTTTGGAAAGCCATACCTCTCTCGATACTTGTTCGATTATGGCAAAACAACTTCCACCGGATCCAGAAACTCGTCAAATTTCAGGGGCAATCCTCCATTTTACGATCCAAGCAAATGTCGAGTCGCCAGATCCGCCGGAGCGGAGTTTCCGTTTTCTGGCAGCTTGTCAGCGCCTCCCGGCGCCGCACTTGGGCATGCGGAGGGGCAATTTTTCAACACTCATGACCTCTCCCTTTACCTTCAGGAATTTGATCCACATGTCCCAACTGTGGTCATTGATACAGGTCAGGAAATACTTGCTGCCATTATTTGAAGAAGAGCAAAATATTCCCCACACATCAGAGTGAATGATGTCCAAGATTGCTATCACACGTTGCCCACTCTACTCAAATGATGTTCTATTTGTCTTACCTTGGAGGCATGGCTCATAGAGCTTCTTGTACTTTCTCTCATCCTTTGCATTGCATCCATCCATTCCATGAACCACTTCATGTTACGGCATATCTTGGAACATGCTGTTAGCCACATGGCCAAAGCACATGTGCCATAGCTCAGCATCATGGTATGTAATGGAGCTTAATGTCAAGTGATCTTATGCAATAGACTAGAAAACAAGGCCGACATAATGGTACTTGCCGTCCCCTCTGAGCAGTTCAAATAGGAGGCGATATCACCCTGAGACTCATGGTTCTACAATGAGTAGTTTCTGGGAATCACTTCCTTGCATTGTGTCATTAACACCTTGTCACTTTCGCACAAAGAGCTAACTCTTAGGGTTTAGACCAAACAATGCTTCTTTAGTGTCTGCATGTGGTAGACAACACTACGAAGAGTCTAAAAGGTAAGAACTGTGATGCATTATAGGCAACTCACATGTACTTATAGTCCTAGAGCCAGCCTCTAGCCTAGGCGCACAGTGGTTCCGTGGATGAGCCACTTGGATGAGCAACTTGGGTGTGCAAAGTCCACCAAATGGACGTGAAAACCGCAGTCATCAACGGTGATCTGGACAAGAAGGTACTCATGCAGGTGTCTGAGGAGGTGGACGCGCTGCCGAGGAAGGTGTGCCGGCTTTGCAAGGCATTATACGGCCTGGACCAAGTTCCACTCATGTGGTACCTGAAAATGGACAACTTCATGGCCAAGCTTGGCTTCCAGCGCTGCGAATCGGATCAGAGCGTGTACGTGCGGAAGCAGTTGCGATTGCACCAGATCACGGTCCTCTACGTTGATGACCTCATCCTTGTATCATCGTGGAGGGAGGAGTTGGCAAACGTGAAGCGGCAGCGGGGCGGTCAGTTCTGGACGACAACATGAGCGCCATCAGCCTTACTCAGAACCCATTACTGCACACAAGGACAAAGCACATTAAGATTCAGCATCACTATGCGCAAGACTTGGTGGCGAAGGGAGATGCGGCTTTTGTGCATTCTGGCAATAAGCGCATGCTCGCCCTGCCATGACCAAGACTCGGCCCAAGGAGAGGCACGACGCAAGCTGCATGTAGCTTGGTCTGCGTTGTGAGGATTAAAACGTTACACATTCCAAGGATAGGGCATCAAGACTGCGGTGGAAGGGGTAGATTGTTGACATGGTGTGCCCCTTGCCATGAGTGCCATTGATTGTACGCCCTGATTTGACCAATCAGGATTGGTCAAACACCCAATTCAACTTTAGATTGGATTCTTTGGATTGGTTCATGCAGGATCAAGCTTTGAATCGCTTGATTTGAGTGAGTATTCAGAAAGTTAGCCTAGCCCGAAATTCGGGTGTTAGGAGGGGGTGGAATCTGGTACCCGCCATGGGTGGCGGGATAATCCACCACTAGTAGTCCAAGTTTGTCTCTAACAAACGCCAAATGTACCAGGGCCATAAAGGAAGTAACCAGAAGACTTGCGTTGACGAGGGTGGACTTCTCCTTTACTTTTGAGGAAAGGCGCTCTGACGAGTCATCGTAGAAGTGTGTCCCGTTGCCTAGCGAGCAAGGCAAGGTGGACGTCTCTACCAAAAGCAAAGTTGACAGCCGTAGGATGGGCTCTACTGCTCCAATTTGGGCATGCTAGGATGCAGTGGAAAGCTTAGATCACAAGCTATAAGGATCACATGTAATCTCACTATGATAAGTAACAAAAATGTGTTCATCGATTAAGTTCCATTGCATGTGACGTGTTGTACCCACTCATATCCGTGAACCTTGTGCTCCACACTCTTCACCAAAGGTGTCCATTGGTTGCCCAAACACTAGTAGCGTGCAACAGTGAGAGCTAGGCATTGTCGAGGGTGCCTTGCACACCCACTAGGGCCAACACGTACCACTGACCATGAACAATGAATTTCAATATGTGTGGTCATTACACTAGTCACAAATGGTCAGATGGGGAAACAATGTGTTAAGAATGCTAGCTATCATCAAGCAAGTACAAAGACCTTTAGTAAGTAGTGGCACAGTGTCACTACCATACACAATGACCAACCAAAACAGGCGCAGGTTGCTGACTATGACAACTCACAGTACAAGTCACAAATAGTCAGAGGGGGAAACCATGGTTTGGGAATACTTGCAAGCAACTAGCGGGTGCAAAGACCATCAATGAGTAGTGCCACGGTGTGGCTACCATGCACAATAACCAACCAAAGTAGGCATATACCAATAACCATGACCAACGAAATTCACTACGTGTGGTCAACGTTGACAACTCATAATACGAGTCTCAAATGGTCACGTGGGGAAACAATTGTTTTGGGGACATTAGCTATGGACTAGCAATTCAAAAAACATTCAATAAGTAGTGGCACGGTGTGGCTTCCATGTACAATGACCAATGAAAGCAGGCATAAGTCACTGACCATGACAAAGAATTTCACTATGTTTGATCAACATTGACAGTTCATACTAGGATTCACAAATGGTCAGAGGGAGAAACGATGGTTTTGGAAAACTAGTCATCAAATAGCAAGTAGAATAAGTAGAGGAACAGTGTGTCTACCATGCACAATGACCAACCAAAGTAGGCATATGTCACTGACCATAACCACAGAATTCTACTATGTGTTGTCAATGTTGACACCTCACAATACAAGTCACAATTACTCAGAGGGGAAAACAACGGGTTGGGAATACCAGTTATCGACTAGCAAGTACAAAGATCATCAATCAGTAGTGGTACGGTGTGGCTACCATGCACAATGACCAACCTAAGTTGACATATGTCACTGACCATGACCAAAGAATTTCAGTATGTGTGGTCAATGTTGACAACTCATAAAACGAGTCACAAATGGTCAGAGGGGGGAGCAATGGTTTGGGAATACTAGTTATCCTCTCGCAAGTACATAGACTTTTAACTTTCTAGTGGCACGGTGTGGCTACTATGCACAATGACCAACCAAAGTGGGCATATGTCACTGACCACGACCAAAGAAATTCATGATGTGTGGAAAACGTTGAAAACTCACAATATGAGTCACAAATGGTCACAATGGGAAACAAACATGTGGGGAGATCACCTATCAACTACCAAGAACAGAGACATTCAATTAGTTGTGGCACAGTGTGGCTACCATCCACAGTGACCAACCAAAGTAGACATATGTCAATCACCATGACCAAAGAGTTTCAATACGTGTGGTAAACGTTGACATCCCATAATACAAGTCTTGAATGGTCATAGGGAGAAACGATTGTTTGGAAAAACTAGTTATCAACTAGCGAGTAAAATGACCATCAAGAAGAAGTGTAACGTTGTGTCTACCATTCACCATGACAAACCAAAGTAGGTATATGTCACTGATCATGACCAAATAACTTCATTATGTGTGGTCAACATTGACAACTCATAATGCGAGTCGAAAAGTTGTTAAAGGGGAAAACAGTGGATTGGGAATACTAGTTATCATCTCTTAAGAACAAAGACATTTGATAAGAAACGACACGGTATGGCTACTATGCCCACTGACTAACCAATGTAGGCATATGTCAGTGACCATGACTGAAGAATGTCATTTTGTGTGGCCAACGTTGACAACTCATAATACAAGTCGCAACTGGTCAGAGGGGGAAACAATGGTTTGGGAATACTAGTTTTTGACGAGGAAGTACAAAGATTGTCAATAAGTAGTGGCACCATAAAGAATTGCCAACCACAATAGGCATATGTCACTGACCATGGCCAAAGAGTGTAACTTTGTGCTGTAAACACTGACAACTTGTAATATGTCCCATACATGGTCAGATGGGAAAACGATGGTTTGGGAATACCAGTTATTGACTAGAAAGTACAAAGACCTTCAAGAAGTAGTGGCACAGTGTGGCTACCATGCACAATGACCAACCAAAGAAGGCATACGTCACTGACCATGACCAAAGAGTTTCACTACGTGTGGTCAACGTTGATAACTCATTATATGAGTCACAAATGGACAGATGGGGGATTGATGGTCTGAGAATACCATTGGTTGACTAGAAAGCAAAAAGGCCCTTAGTAAAGATTAGTGGAACAGTGTGGCTACCATGCACAACGACTAGTAAAAGGAAGCACGTCACTAACCATGACCAAAGGATTTCACTATGTGTGGTCAACGTTGTCAACTTATAGTGCGACTCACAAGTGGCCTGAGGGTGCAACAATGATTGGGGAATACTAGTTATCAACTAGTAAGTACAGAGACCGTCTATAGAAAGTGGCACGATGTGGCTACCATGCACAATGACCAGCCAAAGTAGACCTAAGTCACTGACCATGAACCAAAAGAATTGCTATGTGTGGTCAACGTTGATAACGCATAATGCGAGTCACAAGTGGTCAGAGGGGAAAACAATGGTTAAGGAATACTAGTTATCATATTTGAGTACAAAACGTTTCAAGAAGTCTTGTGGCACAGTGTGGCTACCATGCACAATAACTAACCAAATGCACATGTGACTGACCATGACCAACTAGTTTCACTACGTGTGGTCAACGTTGACACCTCAAAATACAAGTCACAAATGGTCAAAGGGGGAAACAATGGTTTGGGAGTACTAGTTCTCGATTAGCAAGTACAAAGACCGTCAATGAGTAGCAGCACGGTGTGGCTACCATGCACAATGACCAACCCAAGTAGGCATATGTCACTGGCCATGACCAAACATTTCAACTATGTGTGGTCAACGCTGACAACTCGTTATGGGAGTCACAAATGGTAAGAGGAGGGAAACAATATTTTGGAAATACTAATTATGGACTAGAAAGTACAAAAACCTTTAATGCTTAGTGGCACGGTGTGGATACCATGCACAATGACCAACCAAAGTAGGCATATGTCAATGAACACGACCACAGAATCTCACTATGCGTGGTCAACGTGGACACGGCATGATACAAGTCACAAATGGTCAGAGGGGGGAACACTGCTTTTGGAAAACTACATAGAAACTAGAAAGAATAAAGACCATAAATAATTAGCGATACAGTGTGGCTACCATACACAATGACCAACCAAAGCAGGCATGTGCAAGTGACCATGACCAAAACAGTTCACTTTGTGTGGTCAACATTGACAACTTAATTTACGATTGAAAGATGTTCACAGGGGGAAACGCTGGTTTTGGAATACTGCTTATCCACCAGCAGGAAAAAGGACCTTAAAAAAGCAGTGGTACGGTGTGGCAACCATGCACAATGACCTACCAAAGGAGGCACATGTCACTGACCATGACCAACAAAAATCACTACGTGTCGTCAACAGTTCACAGCTCATAGTACAAGTCACGAATATTCAGCGGGGGAAACAATGGTTTACGAATACTAGTAATCAATCAGCACGTACAATGACCTTCAATAAGAAGTGGTACGGTGTGGCTACCATGCACAATGACCAACCAAAGTAGGCATACGTCACTGACCATGACTGAATGAATTTCACTACGTGGGTTCAATGTCGATAACTCGTTATACGCGTCACAAATGGTCAGAGGGGGAAACAATGGTATGGGAATACAAGTTATCAACTATCAAGTTAAAACATCTTCAATAAGAAGTAGCACGGTGTGGCAACCACGCACAATGACCAACCAGAGTAGGCATATGTTACTGACCTTAAGCCAAGCACTTCACTACGTGTAGTCAACATTCACAACTCATATCACGAGTCACATATGATTAGATGGGGAAAAATGGTGTGGGAATACTAGTTTTCAAATAGCAAGTATGAAGGCCTTGAATAAGTAGTGGCACAGTGTGGCTACTGTGCATAATGACCAACCAAAGTAGCCATATGTCACCGAGAATGACCAAATGATTTCACAATGTGTGGTCAACGTTGTCAACTCATGATGAATGTCACAAATGGTCTGAGGGGGAAACAGTGGTTGGGAATACTAGTTATCGAATAACAAGTGCAAAAGCCTTGAAAAAGAAGTGGTCCGGTGTGGCTACCATGCACAATGACCACCCAAAGTATGCATATGTCACTGACCATGACCAATGAGTTTCGCTATGTGTGGTCAGCGTTGACAACGCATACAACGAGTCATTAATGGCCAGCGTTGGAAACAATGGTTCTGAAATACTAGTTATTGACTAGCAAGTACAATTACCTTGAATACGTAGTGGAACGGTGTGGCTATCTTGCACAATGACCAACCATAGTAGGCATATGTCACTGAACATGGTCAAAGAATTCCAATAAGGGTCATCAATATTGACAACTCATAATACAAGTCACAGATGGTCAGAGTGATAACTGATGGTTCAGAAAAACTAGTTATGAACTAGCAAGTACAAAAGCATTCAATGATTAGTGGATGAATTTGGCTACCATACATAATGACCAGCCAACGTAGGCATACATCACTGACCATGACAAAAGAATTTCACTATGCGTGGACAACGTTGACAACTAACAATACAAGTCACGAACGGTCAGAGGGGGGAGACAATGCATTTGGAATACTAATCATCCACTAGAAAGTACTAAGACCTTCAATATGTAGTGGCACTGTGTGGCTACCATGTCACTGACCATGCCCAAAGTACTTCACCATGTGTGATTAGCATTGACAACTCATCATGAGAGTCCAAAATGGTCAGGGGGGGGGGGAGAAACAATGAATTGGGAATTCCAGTTGTCCGCTATCAAGGACAAAGATCTGCAAAAAGTAGTGGCACGGTGTGGCTACCATGCACAATAACCAACCAGATTAGGCACATGTCACTGACCATGACCAACGAATTTCACTATGTGGGGTCAAAACTGACAACTCATTACACGAGTCACAAATTGTCATAGTGGGAAACAATGGTTCGGGTATGCTAGTCATTACCTAGCAAGTACAAAGACCGTCAATAAGTAGCGGCAAAATGTTTCTACCATGCACAATGACCAACCAAAGTAGCCATATGTCACTGACCATGATCAAAGAATTGAACTATGCGTGGTCAATGTTGACAACGCATAATAAAAGTTACAAATGTTCAGAGGGGGTAACAATGGTTTGGGAATGCTAGTTATCAATTAGCAATTACAAAGACCGTCAGCAAATAGTAGAACTGTGTGGGTATCATGCACAATGACCAACCAAAGTAGGCATATGTCAATGACCATGACAAAAGAGTTTCCCTATGTGTGGTCAACGTTGAGAACTCATAATGCAAGTCACAAATAGTTTGGGGAGGGGGGGGAACCATTGTTTGGTTAAACTAGTTACCAATTAGCGAGTACAAAGACCTTTGATGAGTAGTCGCACGGTGTGGCTACCATGCACAACGACCAACTGAAATAGGCATATGTCACTGGCTAGTTGCCACGTTTACAGCGGCCTGCACCCACGCTGGCACCTGATTTACTCCGGCGCGTTAGCCTCCGCCTTTCCTTTGTCACATTCTGTCCCTCTCTCATCAGCAGCGCACGTGGTCTTGCCCAGGTCATCAGCCTCTGCCATTCCCCAACTCTCCTCAAGCAGCCTCCACTCGGCACCTGGATCTGCCCGGTCAGACCGCCTGTTGCACGGTGACCTGCACCCACACCATCCTCTTCACTGAGCATGTGGCTCAGCCCATCTCCCACTTCATCACCCGTCAGCTCCTCTCCTTCTATCGTCTGCTATCATGTCAACAGCATGACCACCCAGGATTGACGAGTCTCCTTTATGGGTCACATCCGTCTCCCATGCAACCATGACTCCCTGGGTCCAAGAGGCCCCCTCCTTCCTTGCAACTCTTATTCCCACCTTGTGCATCCTGCACTTCAACGAGCAGGACCAGCATAACTACACCTGCTGGAACCACCTTTGGCAGGATGTACTGCGCTGCGCCAACCCCAATCAGAGTAGCCTTGAGGACACCCTACACATCCGCCCTTTTGTTGTGCAAACTCAGGTGCGTTTTCCAACTACAGCATCCTTGGAACGTCACTGGAATCACTTTTTTCAAGTTAAGGAACTGATCCTTGGCCCCTTTACCTTACCGCGGATGTTGCATTCCATTAAATTCTGCAGTCCTACACTCCCGTTGAGGCTTTTCTTGCACAAGGTCTTTGCAACCATTGAGCAAGAATGTACTCAAGGCCATCGTCTCAGTCATGTATTCATTAACAGTTCTCTACAGATTACCCTGAATCTGATTCCTCCCTACCACCGCAACCTCTTGCTACTTTAATTCCTCTCCCACCAACCTTCTCGACTTCCACACCTCAAGGGTCTTCCCCCCCCCCCCCCAAAAAAAAAAAAACTAATACTGGTCATCTTCAAAGGGTGTGTCGGAATATAGAAGATGACCACATTACTTCCTCCCCTCGGAGAACTTGAGCACTCCCAGTGAAGCTTCAGCTATGGCATGAGCGACCCTGGTCAAAACTGACAGGATCCGTTGTCAGTCATCAACCAACCAACAGACACCTGACACGGTGATTCCCTAACAAGCAGTGACAGCGCGAGTGTGTCCGGCTAGCGCATAACAAGCCGTTGCGTAGTGTTTTGTCCTGCTCTGTTGTATGTGTTGAGGATGTTCATTCTCTCCTAGTTTAGCCTACATAATTTACTTCCATTGTGTTTACCCTTGGTTCCGCGGCTTTGCTGTCATGTCTGTGCTCTGCTTGCCCATCCCTCATCCTTTTGCATCATTGAATATGAGCCCTTGCTCTCGCTCCTTCTCGCACCGTCACTATCGCTCCTTTGCTCATCTCGTCCTGCCCATCATCTCTCCATGTTTGCCTTCGACATTCTCTCCTCAACCCCGAGTACATCTTCACCCTTTCTCTCGGTTCATGCAAGCTCTTTTGCCCTCACTCTCCAACTTAATCCCCCACATCTTTGCAGCTTCGTATCTTCACCAACCCTCCACACCTTATCTACATACGAGGCTGCTTTTGCTTGCGTCTTCCATCACCTTCTCCACGCACTGCATTATTCTGACACCACGACTACAGAATCTCACTGTGTGGTCAATGTTGACAGCTCAGAATATGAGTCACAAATGGCCAAAGCGAGGAACAATGGTTTGGAAGTACTAGTCATCAACAATCAAGTACAAAGGCACTCAAAAAGACGTGGCATGGCGTGGCTACGGTGCACAATGACCAACAAAAGCAGGCATATGTATCTGACAATTACCAACGAGTTTCATTATGTGTGGTCAACGTTGACCATTCGTGGTACAATTCACGAATGGTCACATGGAGAAATAATGGGATGGGAGTACTCTTTAGCAACTAGCACGTACCAATACCTTTAAGAATTAGAAGCACGGTGTGACTACCATGCACAATGACGAACCAAAGTAGGCATACGTCACTGACCATGAACAAAGAATTTCACTATGTGTGGTCAAGGTTGCCAACTCATTACACATGTCACAAATGGTTAGAGGGGAAAACACTAGTTTGGGAATACTAGTTGTGGACTAGCGAGTTGAAATCCCTTCAATGTGTAGTGGCACGGTGTGGCTACCATGCAGAATGACTTACTAAATCACGCATGTGTTACTGACCATGACCAAAGAATTGTACTATGTGTGGTCAATATTAATCACTCATAATATGTGTCACAAATGGTTAGAGGGGAAAAATAGTTTGGGAATACTAGTCATCGACTATCAAGTACAAATACTTTCACGAAGTAGTGAAAAATTGTGGCTACCATGCATAATGACCAACCAAGTTAGGCACATGTCACAGATCATGACCAAACAATTTCACTATGTGTGGTCAACATTGCCAACTCATAATAAGCCACAAATGATCAAAGGGGAAACAATGTGCTGTGTATACTAGTGATCAACTAGCACATACAAGGACCTTAAAAAGGGAGTGGCAGGATGTTGCAACCATGCATACTGACCAACCAAAGAAGGCATATGACCATGACAAAAGAGTTTCACTATGTGTGGTCAATATTGACAAGTCAGAATACTATTCATAAATGGCCAGAGGTGGAAAGCATGGTTTTGGAATACTACTTATCGAATAACAAGTACAAATACCTTCAATAATAAGTGGCATGGTGTAGCTACCATGCACACTGACCAACCAATGTAGGAATATGTCACTGACCATGACCAAGGAATCTCATTATGCGTGGTCAACGTTGACAACTCATAACACAATTCAATAAAATTTCGAGGGGGAAATAATGGTTTTGAAATACTAGTTGTCAACTAGGAAGTACAAAGACCTTCAGTATGTAGATGCACAGTGTGGCTACCATGCATTATGACCAACCAAAGAAGGGATTTGTCACTAGCCATGACCGAAGAATTTCACGATGTGTGGTTAGCGTTGACAACTCATCATACTAGTCACAAATGGTTAGAGGGGGAAACATTGGTTTGGGAATAATACTAATCAACTAGCAAGTACAACTACCTTAAACAAGCACTGGCACAATGTGTCCACCATGCACACTGACCAGCCCGCATAGGAATATGTCTCGGAAACATGTGCTCTCCAACTCTGTTTCTTGTTACGAGAGGGTCCCGGGTAAATCAAGAAGAGGTCCATATCATCTCTCAAAATAGAGAACAATCAGTCCAACGGTCTCCAATGGACCGTTACCGACCAAGACGACAAAGAGTTGTCCGGGTCCAGCTAGCAAAGAAGCCGTTGCTTTTTTTGTTGCTCTATCATGTGGTATTAATGGAGGACGTTCATTCCCCCCAAACTCAACCAAAACAGTTCTCTCCATCATGTTCCCCTTTGGTTCTGCAGCTTCACTGCCGTGTCTTTGCTCTGCTTGCATGTCTTATCTTTGCCAGCCCTTCTCGGATTGCAACTCTTTGCTTCGTCACTCTCTCTCCTTTGCTCAGCTCTCTCCCAGCCAGCCATCACTCATCTCGCTCTTGCTCTCTCTCTAAACAGCTTGTATACCTCGTCTCCTTTGCACCTCAGCCCCTCTTAAGCTCTGCGACTAACTCCTCGGGATCGATATTGCTTCTGTCACTCTTGCTGACGTTCTTGTGCATGTTCCGATGCTTTTGCCTGCTTCTACTACTGCCATTCTCATGCTCAGATTCTTCTGACATGGTATCACATCAGCGTGCAACATGACCTCGTGCCCCGTGATCCAGTCATCACTCTGCTGCCACCATTGCTTCACCTCT
This sequence comes from Penium margaritaceum, assembly GCA_023375785.1. Classification (NCBI taxonomy): domain Eukaryota; kingdom Viridiplantae; phylum Streptophyta; class Zygnematophyceae; order Desmidiales; family Peniaceae; genus Penium; species Penium margaritaceum. The sequence goes on along the minus strand of SZWC01001099.1, from coordinate 61,876 downwards.
TTAATCTTCATCTCTCTGCCGCCGTCCTTGCCATCCCAGGCCTCCCCGCCTTGCCAGCAGGTGACACCAACAGCACCGCGTGAAGAGCTCCTCGCGGTGAAGAAAAAGCGTCTCGTCATTCCAATGAAGCTCTGCGTCCATTTTGTTCCCATGGCAGACAATTGGTGACCTGTCATCCACAATAGCTGCCAGCAGCACTCAAGCCACCACCTACCGTCATCTTCCTGGAAGCTTCTTTCCAGTCACCGTCTACCGACTCCCTTCGCTCTAGCTCTTGCAAGCGCCTCCTTCCTCCTCGTCTCCTCCTTAGTATCGTCTACCTCATTCAACTCGTCCACCTCTGCTCTCTTGCATTCATCACCTCAAGCGGTCCTCTTGCGCCGCCTCTGCTTGTTGTCAATAACGGCAGGTCGCCCACCGCCACGAGGATATCGGACACCACCGGTCTCTCTGCTTGTCGGTTTTGGGCCAACTAGGGAACAAGACGTCACTTTCCTAATCTACGGAGTGGCATCACCACCTACCTCACGACCTGCCCTACTGCAACCTCTTCCTCTCACTATCAGGATATCGGCCACCACCAGTCTTCCTACCCATTGATCTCGGGTCAACTGGGGAACATGCCGTCACTCTCCTGACAACAAAAGGAACTGGGTGCTTTGCTTTACGCTTACTAGCGTCTCCGTCTGCTCCTCCATCCGCAGTATCACTACTGCCAACAGCTGTCATCATCTTTGTCCCTCATCACGCCACCAGCATCATCACCAGCTCCTCCTCACCCTCCTCGTATTCCTGTGTCGTCTTCCTTGCTGCCCCCCCCCTCTAGTCTTCTACCTCATCTCATCTTCATCTGCTATCTCTGTGTCACCCTTGTCAGCTTCATCCTCTTCATCATTTGCATTGCGCAGTTGGTTATGTCCTTGTGCCCACACACTTATCAGCAGCCTCCGCTTTCCTCCTTCTCCGCGTTATTCTTTTGCTCGGCAAAAGGATCTGCCTGGTCGTATCACCTGTTGCGCGACAACCTACACCCACGTCAAGACTTCCTACATTGCACGCGGCTCGCCCCTGAGCCCACTCCGTCATCATCAACTTCCGCCTGCGCATCATGAGTATCAGTGGCTAGCACAAGGACTTGCACGAGCTACCTTCCTGCTTCGCAGCAGCCTGCACCCATGCCGACAGCTGATTCATCGCGGCGCGTTAGCCTTTTGCCTTCCTCTTCTCGCATCATATTACCCTGTTTCAAGGAGTGCACGTGCTTTCATCCCTGTGCCCACTCAATCATCAATCGTTCCTCCGCTTTCTGCATTGATTTCCCGCTCGGCACAGGGATCCACCCGGTCGCATCGCTCGAGTCACGATGACCTGCGCCCACGTTGAAACTTCCTCCGCGCACATGGTCCCGCCCCCCATGTGTCCACCCAATCATCAACTATTCCTCCGCTTTGTGCATCATGTGCCGCTTGGCACAACAATCTGCCTAGTCGCATTGCTTGAGTTGCAACGACTTGCGGCCATGCCAAAAATTCCTCACTGCACAATGTGCCATCCCTGCGCCCAGAACTCACTGCCTCCACCCCCTCATCAGCTCCGCTCAACGGCATTACATCCCGCTCCACTAACAATGAATTTCATTGCCAAAAAGTCTCCTCTCCCAGAATCCCGACCTCTTATCAACGCCACCACCTGCATCTATGGGCCTGTCAACTTCTCATCCTTCTCTCGTCACTTTCTTCCACAATGTGAGGACTTGACCCACACTACAAACGGAGCAACAAATGTTTTGCGGTGGTTGCAGGACGTCTACAATCCTTTTCACCTCTGATGCATCAAGGGCATCCCAATATCCTACGCGTTTCTACACTACCCTCTATACAAAGGAGGTGGACGCTTCCCTGCAAATTTCCACTCCACATTGGTGCCCTTTGTGGAGGAAGAAGTTCAAGACGCACTGCTAAGTGTTGCTGCTCCCACACTCCATCCACTCATCCGCAAATGCAAATGCACCCTCAGTGATATGTGGAGATACCTTTGCACCTCGGCCTCTCTCAAGCTTGGCCGCTGCCCCATTCCTCCACCAGCCCACGAACCTCCAAGATTGTAATATTGTCAAGTAGTGGCTCCTGCTCGAATCCGACTGGTTCGTGACTGCTACAAGAACAATGCTCAGAGATCATACTCAAGCACAATTGATACACTGGAAAAATCGAAGAGGAAGCAAACAAAAGAAGCGAGTGAGATTCAGGGAGGGTGTCAAAAACATGTGGTCTCTGTCCCTGCTTCTTGTTACAGGAGGGCCCCAGGTAAATCGAGACGAGGTCCAGATCATCTCTCAGAGGAGATAACAAACAATCGGTCCAACAGTCTCCAGTGGACCGTTACCAACATGGACGACAAAGAGTTGTCCGCGTCCGGATAGCAAAGAAGCCATTTATCTTGTTGTTGCTCTGTTCCCTGGTATATATGGAGGACGTTCATTCCTAAGGGTGCACACCAAATCCATGGATCCGCGGATCTTACTCACGGATCACAGATCTTGGATCTATCCGCGGATCCGGATCAGCGGTAAAGATCCAATCCGTGGAACCGCGGATCCTTTGTCAGAAGGGGGGGGGGGGGCAA
>SZWC01001099.1:5186-59230 GCA_023375785.1 Penium margaritaceum | reverse complement strand
TAGAGGAGATTAGCATTAAGGGTGCACACCAAATCCATGGATCCGCGGATCTTACTCACGGATCACAGATCTTGGATCTATCCGCGGATCCGGATCAGCGGTAAAGATCCAATCCGTGGAACCGCGGATCCTTTGTCAGAAGGGGGGGGGGGAGGCAAGAAATCGAGGGGGGGTCTAGTTCAAACCGACGCTATGGCCATTATCCCCATGTCGGGGGGACTGCACCTGGACATGGCTCAATTGCATTTCATGACGTGGATGATCTGTAAGTGCGGCGACCGCAAATACTGCAATGCGGCACCGAAATATGGCTTCGCGTGGCAGATTAGCTGGCGAGATATCTGACATCCGTCAGCGTCGTGTGCACCTCATCTATCCATTGCACATGTCCGCAACAATCACGTGACATGCACACCTCGGGGTGCATGAGGTGGCATGAGCGTTGCGCATGGCCACTGTCCGACGTGTGAAATGCACTCCGATTCGTTCGAGCAACAAACAAATCACAGACCATTGTCCACCCCGGACAGTTCACACCCACATGAAGACGATTTGCTTCAGCTAAAATGCACGCAGTTTGTGCAATGATGCGTAGTATATTCGCTGGGTTTAATCGTTTTTGGGATACAAACTGCGGGTTTTGCCAAGTGAAATAGGGATGTTTCATAAAAACCGTGGCGAGACGAGTTGGCCATCGCATCGCAACATCCAGTCTAGGGGTCTTCCCTCGGCCGCCATTTGTGCTTTGAGAGGGTTATTTGCGTGGACAAGCATTCTGAGGCAGAGGCCTTGTCACTTGACACTCTTCAGTCAGAGTATCTCACTGACAAGTGTCAGTCTGACTGACGACTCCCATGGTTGGCACCATGGCCGACAATGGTGCCGCAGACGAGTCAGGGACACTGCGTTGTCTAGCTTCAGACGACGATGACAACAGTGGTGACGAGTCCCATGGCGAGAAATGCAAGGATCAGGAAGAGAGAGGCACGCCGTCCGTGTTGTGGCAGGAGTTCACCAAGACCGGGACCAAAGAAGACCCGCGTGCGCAGTGCAACCATTGTCGCAAAAACTACTCCAGAAAGCAGGGGTCCACATCGAACATGTGGAAGCACATGCAAAACAAGCACCCCGTCATCTACAAGCGCCTGACGGAGGAAGCCGCATTTCACGCACTGAAGCAGGCCACTGTCCAGGCGGCTGCTGTTGCTGTCGAGGCTGAAGAAGGTACGCCCGTGAATCAGGAGAACACCATCATCGCACATGCCGTGGCTCCGGTCGGCGTCTTGTTCGACAAGAAGTATCCAGACTTGCGTCTGGAAACACGTCATTGACAAAAACATAAGCTTCCTGAGCATGGAGGCCTACTCGCTGCAACAAGCACTCGCGCACGCCAATCCAGCAGTTGTGATGCTAGAACGCATGACCATCTCCAGGCAGATCGTTCTTGCTGTAGCAGCCTTCAGAACACGAATTCGTCGGCAGCTGTCTAAGGTAAAATCTGCAATTTTGTTCACAGTTGACGGCTGGAAAGGAGATAACAGGATGAAGTACGTTGGGGTGACAGCTCACTGGATGGAAGGCTGGAAAATGAAGGCTGTGGCTCTGTCTTTCCCCGCTATACCGAAGAGTCCTACTGCAGTCAGGATGTTTGAATTCTTGTTTGAGGCCCTCAAGTCCTAAGGGCTCTAGGACAGGATGTTCTGCTTGACCATGGACAATGAAAGCACAAACAATGCCATGCTTGACAGCCACATCATCCCCGCTACGGACTGCTCATTTGAGAAGGCAGTGCATATTTGCTACTTAGGGCACATCACGAATCTGGCTGTGAATGACCTAATGAACCTGCCCATTGTCGCTGAAGTGATCTCATCTGCACGCAACATCACTGTTTTTGCAATCCGCAGCACGCCTCTTGAGCACTCACTCATGAACCGTGCGGCGGCTGAGGGTTTAACCTATCAGTCATTGCATCTTGAAACAGAGACACGTTGGAAGTCAACGCTCGACATGATGGAGCGCGTGCTGCACTTGAAGCCTATTTTGCCAAGCTGGCTTGACGGGTACGGGCGGTATGGAGAGGTGGTTAGGTTGAGCTCCGATGAGTGGATCCTCATCACACTCATGGCTGTCATTGTCAAGCTTTTCAAGGCTTACACTGACGACGTTAGTGGCAACAAACACCCCATCCTGAATCTTGTCATCCCGTTCTTTGAGTCCATGTTTGACAAGCTTTCAGGATGGCAAGTGAAAGCAGAGGAAGCAGTGTCAAAAAGCAAGAGAAGGGGTGCTGCAAGGAAGTTGGATCCAAATGAGAAGGTGTTAGCCAGCCTGCTGTCAGGGCTGGAGAACGCACTTCCAAAACTGGAGAAGTACGCCCGGCTCCTGACTGATCGCCATGTGTTGGCCACGGCCGCAGACCCGCACTTCAGGCTCCGCGACTACACTAGAACCCATGGTCCCATGGGGATCCGGTCTGCAGTAGCTTTATAGGTAAAACTTCTGCAGCTGATGCGTCCCTACCATGATCGGGTGGAGGAAGAGCATGCCGAGGCAGAGGAGAGAGTAGCAGCATTGGCATTGTGTGAAGGGGCTGTAAACAACAGCCAGGGGTCTTCTGTAGCGCAGAGCTGTGCCTCTACCTCCGTGCGGCAACTCCGCCCTCGGGCAGAGCAGCAGAGAGCTAAGGATGACACACTGCTGCTAGTAGCTCTAGCTCACCCAATGGCTGACATGTTTGAGACGCCAGTCCCGCCACCAGCAGCAAAACTGCAGCTGACGGGACTGGAGGAAGTGGTGGACAGATGGAGCAAGCTCGACAAGAAGCATCCAAAGACCAACATTCTGAAGCACTACAGAAAGTTGCACAGGCAGTTTCCCACGTTCTATCTGCTTGGCATGGACATTATTTGCGTCCCTGGCACTTCCACGCCTTCTCAGCGCTTGTTTTCTCTCGGCACGCACGTCATTACCAACTTTCGGCACTCGTTGGCCAACCTCGCCGTGGAGAAACTCTTGAAGATGAAGAGCTGGAACAACGAGCCTACGCTTCGAGACTTCTCTTTCAGTCGAAGCCGTGTGGTGGCTAAGGAGTTGAAGGATGAGGAGGACCGTGTAAACGAGCTTTGGCGATAGGCGCGAGAGTCCCTAGTTGGAGCAGTAGTAGAGGAGTTAGAAGGGTTGAGCCTGTTTGTGAACGACGAGGAGGACGAGGACATGGGGGACTTGGGCCTGGGGGGGGGGGAGAGGGGGGGGACAACACGGGTGGGGATGACGATGTTGTAGAAATGTAGGGAAGCGCACTTTTGTGAAGCATTTTTCTACATGAAATGCAGTTTTATGAAGCATTTTTTGATAAAAGGCTCATCTTTCTCTTTAGTTGTATTACATGTGTATGCTGTATTGGATGCAATTTCCCATTTGCTCATTTGAAGTGTATGACCTGTTGATGTATTCAATGGAATGAAGCACCTTCATTTATGCATCCAAAGTGCACAACGATGCCATGAATAAAGGTGTGCACCTTGATACCTGAGTACATACTGAACCCTTGTGCAATGCATGAAATTGTTCACCACAATTACGAGTGCAACAAGTGTAATTACAATGATTACTGTCATCAGTGCTCTGCTATGTGGATGCTTTGAAACAAACATGTGAAGAAGCTAGTGGGTGCAACAATGGAGCAGGGAGATAGGGTGGACATGTGAAAATAGAGAATGTGCAAGAGATGTTGAGCATAGTCGTGGACTTTGTGATAAATGCCTTTTTGTGAGTTACAGCGTGTCACCCAAGGAAAACGGCCAAAATGGCAGATCCGCGGCTCAACGGATCAAACGATCCGAGAGTCCAAAGATCCGCGGATCCGGATCCGGATCCGCGGATCCGGATCTTCCGCCTTGAACCGATCCGCGCAGTCGGATCCAACTCATGATCCGCAGATCAGATCCGGTGTCCACCCTTGTTCATTCCCTCCAAACATAACCAGACCAGTTCTTTCCATCCTGTTCCCCTTTGCTTCTGCGGCTTTGCCACCGTGTCTTTGCTATACTTGCATACCTTGTCTTTGCCAGCCCTTCTCAGCTCGCAGCTCTTTGCTCCGTCACTCTCGCTCCTTCGCTCAGCTCTCTCCCAGCCAGCCATCACTCATCTCGCTCTCGCTCTCTTTCATGAGAGCTTGTCTACCTTGTCTCCTTTGCACCCCGGCCTCTCTCAAGCTCTGTGACTAACTCCTTGGGACCGCTCTCACTTCCATCATTCTTGCCAACGTAGGCGTGTATTTTCTGATGCTTCTGCCTACTTCTGCTAGTGCCTTTCTCATGCTCACATTATTTTGACAATATGTCACTGACCATGACCCAAGAATTTCACTGTGCAAATTCAACGTTGACAACTCGTAATACAAGGTACACATGGTCAAACGGGGAAGCAATGGGTTGAGAATACTAGTTATTGAATAGCTAGTACAACGACCTTCAATGAGTAAATGCATGGTGTGCCTGCCATGCACAATAACCAACCAAAAGAGGCATTTTTCATTGACCATGACCAACGAATTTCACTATGTGTGGTCAATTTTTACAACCCATAATACGAGTCACAAATGGTCAGAGGAGGAAACAATGGGTTGGGAATACCAGTTATCAACTAGCCATTACACTGACATTCATTAAGTAGTGGTGCGGTGTGACGACCATGCACAAATGATCAACCAACGTAGGCATATGTGACTTACCATGACAAAACAATTTCATTAGGTGTGGTCGCGTTGACAAATCAAAATACAAGTCATAAATGTTCAGAGGGGAAAACAATGGCTTGCGATTTGTAGTTATCGACTAGCAAGTACAAAGAGCTCCAATAAGTAGTGGCACATAGTGGCTACCGTGGACACTGACCAACCAAAGTAGGTATATGTAACTGAGCATGACCATAGAATTGTACTATGTGTGGAAAACGTTGACAACAAATAACACGGGTCACAACTGGCCTGAGGGCGAAACAGTTATTTGAAAATACTAGTCATCAATTAGCAAGTACAAAGACGTTTCAAAAGTAGTGGCACGGTGTGACTAGCATCCACGATGACCGACCAAAGTAGGCATATGTCACTGACGATGACCAAAAAACTTCACTATGGGTAGTCAACATTGACAACTCATAGCATTGTTCACAAATGGTCTGAACGGGAAAAAATGGATTGGATATACTACTTATCAACTAGCAATAAAACAGACTGTCAATACGTTGTGGCACGGCATGGCTACCATGCACAAGGAGCACCATAAGTAGGCATACATAACTGACCATACGGCGAGCATTTTACTATGTGTGTTCAACGTCTTCAACTCATAATGCGAGCCACAAATGGTCAGAGGGGAGAAAAGTGGTTTGGAAGTAATGTTCATTGACTAGCAAGTACAAAGACCTTCAGTATGTAGTGGAACTTTGTGGTTACCCTGCACAACGACCAACCAAAGTAGGCATGTGTCACTTGCCAGTCACAAAGGGTAAGAGGGGGGAACAATGGGTTGAGAATACTAGTTATGGAATAGCAATTAGAAAGACTTTCAATAATTAGTGGCACGGTGTGGCTACCATGCACAATGACCAACCAAAGTAGGCATATGTCACTGATCTTGATCAAACGTTTTCACTATGTGCTGTCAACATAGACAACTCATAAAACAAGTCACAAATAGTCAGAGGTGACAACAATGGTGTGGGAATGCTATTCATCCACTAGCAAAGACAAAGACCTTCAATAATTAGTGGCACGGTGTGGCTACCATGGACAATGACCAACCAAAGTAGGCAAACGTCACTGACCATGACCAAATCAACTCACCATGTGTGGTCGACGTTGACAACTCATAACACAAGTCACAATTTGTCAGAGTGGGAAACTATGGTTTTGGAATACTAGGTATCAGGTAGGAAGTACAAAGACCTTCAGTAAGGAGTGGCACAGTTTGGCTACCATGCACAATGACCAGCCAAAGTCGGCATATGTCACTGAAACGGACCAAAGAATTTCATTTTGTGTGGTCAACGTTGACAACTCATGATGTGCATCACAAATGGTTAGAGGGGGAAACATTGGTTTGGGAGTGGTAGCTCTCAACTAGGAAGTACAACGACCGTTGATGAGTAGTGGCATGGTGTGGCTACCATGCACACGGACCAACCAGCGTAGGCATATGTCACCATGACAAAAGAAGTTCACTATGTGAAGTCAACGTTGACAACTTCTAACACGAGGCTCACATTGTCAGATAGGGACACAATGGTTTGGAAATACTAGTTATCGACTAGCACGTTTAATGACCTAACATAAGTAGTAGCACGGTGTGGCTACCATGCACAATGACAAACCAAAGTAGGCAAATGTTGCTGACCATGACCAAAGAATTTCACTGTATGTGGTCAACATTGACAGCTCATAAGAGGAGTCGCAAATGATAAGAGGGGAAAACAATGGGTTGGGAATACTAGTTATCAACTAGCAAGTACAAAGACTTTCAATAAGAAGTGGCACGGTGTGCCTACCATGCACAATGACAAACCAAAAGAGGCATATGTCACTGACCACGACCAAAGAGTTTCACTATGTGTGGTTAACGTTGACAAATCATAATACAAGTCACAAATGGTCAAGGGGGGGGGGGACAATGGTTTGGGAATGATGTCTATCAACTAGCAAGTAGAAATACCTTCAAAAACTTGTGGCATGGTGTGGCGACCTTGCACAATTTCAAACCAATGTGGGCATATGTCACTGACCGTGACGAAAGAAATTCAATACGTGTCTTCAACATTGACAGCTCATACTACGAGTCTTCAATGGTCAGAGGGGAAAACAACGGCTTGAGGATTGTAGTTATTGACTAGCAAGTATGAAGACATTCAATAACTAATGGCACGTTGTGGCTACCATGGCCATTGACCAACTAAAGTAGGCATGTGTAACTGACCATGACCATAGAATTTCACTAACTGTGGCAAACATTGCCAACTAACAACACGTGTCACAATTTGTCAGCGGGAGGAACAATGATTAGGGAACACTAGTTATTGACTAGAAAGTACAAAGACATTTAAAAAGTAGTGGCACGGTGTTGCTACCATGCCCAATGACCAACCAAAGTAGGCATATGCAATTGATGATGACCAAATATTTTCACTATGTGTGGTTAACGTTTACAACTCATAACATGGTTCACAAATGGTCAGAACGGGAAAAATGGATTGGAAATACTACTTATCCACTAGCAAGAAAAATGAACTTCAATAAGTAGTGGCACGGTTTGGCTACCATGCACGATGATCAACCGAAGTAGGCATATGTCACTAACCATAAGCAAAGAATTACACCATGTGTGGGCAACGTTGACAACTCATTATGCAAGTCACAAGTAGTCAGAGGGGAAAACAATGGGTTGGGAAGATTAGTTATTGACTAGCAAGTACAAAGACCTTCAATAATTAGTGCCACGGAGTGGCTACCACGCACAATGACCAACCAAAGAAGGCATACGTCACTTATCATGACCAAAGAATTCCACTATGTGTGGTCAATGTTAACAACTCATAGAACGAGTCATAAGCAGTCAGAGGGAAGAACAATTGTTTGGGAATAACAGTTATGGACTAGCAAGTACAAAGACTGTCAATAAGTAGTGGCACAGTGTGGCTATCCTACAGAATGACCAGCCAAAGTAGGCATATGTCACTGATCATGACCAGAGTATGTCACTATGTGTGGTCAACGTTGACAACTCATGACATGATTCACACATGGTCAGACGGGGAAGCAATGGTTTGGGAATACAACTTATCAACTAGTAAGTACGAAGACCGTCAATGATTATTGGTATGGTGTTGCCGTCATGCAAAATGACCAACCACGGTAGGCATATGTCACAGACCATGACCAAAGAAGCTTACCATGTGTGGTCAACGTTGAGAACTCAGAATACGAGTAACAAATGGTCAGAGAGAAAACAATGGTTTGGAAAAAGCATTCATCAACTGGCAATTAAAAACTTCTCCAAGAAATAGTGGACCCGTGTGGCTACCATGCACAATGACCAACCAAGTTAAGCATATGTCATTGACTATGACCAAATAGTTTCACTATGTGTGGTCAACGCTGACAACTCATGATAATAGTCACAATGTCAGAGGGGGAAACAATGGTCTGGGAAAACTAGTTTTCAAATAGCGAGTACAAAGACCTATGAAACATAGTGGCATGGCGTGGCTACCATTCACAATAACAAAGGAACGTAGACGTATGTCACTGACCACGACCAAATAAATTCACTGTGGTCAACCTTGAAAACTTATAATACAAGGCAGAGATAGTCACAGGAGGAAAGGATGGTTTGAGAATACTGGTTATCGACTTGTGAGTACAAAGACTGTCAATAAGTAGTGGCAGAATATGGCTACCATGCAGAATGACCAACCAAAGCAGGCATATGTAATTGACCATGAGAAAATATGTTCACTATGTGTAGTCATCATTGAAAGCTCAGAATACAAGTCACAAAGGGTGAGGGGGGGGGAGACAATGGTTTGGAAATGCTTTTCATCGCCTAGTAAGTACAAAGACCTGCAATAACTCGTGGCACAGGGTGGCTACAATAAACAATGACCAACCAATGTAAGAATATGTCACTGACCATGAACAAATAACTTCACAATGTGTGGTCAACATTGATAGCTCATAATACGAGTCACAAAGATTTAGAGGGGGAAACACTGGTTTGAGAATACTAGTTATGAACTAACAAGTACAAAGACCTTGAATAAGTAATGGCATGGTTTGGCTACCATGCTCAATGACAAACCAAAGTAGTCATGTGTCACTGACTATGACCAAAGTCTTTTACTACGTGTGATCAACGTTGACAACTCATAACATAAGGCGCAATCGTCAGAGGGGAGAATAGTTTTTTGGTAATACTGTTTATTGACTACCAAGAACAAATACTTTGAAAAAGAAGTGGGGCGGTGTGGCTACCGTGCATATTGACCAGCCACAGCAGGCATATGTCACTGAACATGACCACAAAATTCTCACTACGTGTGATAAACGTTGAAAACTCGTAATACGAGTCACAAATGGTCAGAGGGGGAAACAATGGTTTTGGAATACTGGCATATACAAAGACATTCAATAAGAATTGGCATGGTGGGGCTACCATCCATAGAGGCCAACCAAAGTAGGCAAATCTCACAGACCATGACCAAATAGATTTTACCATGTGTGGTCAATGTTGAAAACTCACAATACGAGTCAGCAATGGTCAGAGGAGGAAACACTCGTTTGGAGCACTAGTTATCAACTAGCAAGTACAATCACTCACAATAAGTAGTGGCACGGTGTGGCTACCATGCACAATGACCAACTAACGTATGCATATGTCACTGACCATGACCAGAACGTTTCACTATGTATGGTCAGCATTGACAACTCATAGTACGAGCCCAAAATGGTTGTATGGGGTAACAGTGGTTTGGAAAGACTGTTTATGGACTATTAAGGACAACGAGCTTCATTAACTAGTAGCACGGTGTCTCTATCATGCATGATGACCAACCAATGTAAGCATATGGCACTGGCCATGAACAATGAATGATACCATGTGTCATCAACGTTTACAACTCATGATACCAGTCATGAATGGTCAAAAGGTGAAGCTGTGGTTTGGGAATGCTATCTATTGACTAGCAAGTACAAAGACATTCAGTAAGCAGTGGCATGGTATGGCCACCACGCACAATGAACAACCAAAGTAGGCATATGGAACGGACCATGACAAGAGAATTTTACTGCGTGGTCAACGTTGACAACTCCTAACACAAATCACAAATGGTCAGAGGGGAAAACAGTGGTTCGAGAGTGGTTGTTATTGTTAAGCAAGCACAAAGACCTTCAAAGAGTACTGACACAGTGTGGCTACCATGCACAATGACCAACCAAAGTATGCATATGTCACTGACCATGACAAGAAGAAATCACTATGTGCGGTCAACGTTTACAACTCATAAAATGAGCAAACAATGATCAGAGGGGGAAACCATGATCTGGGAATGCTCTCTGTCAACTAGAAAGTACAAATACATTCAATACGTAGTAGCACGGTGTGGCTACCATGCACAATGACCAACCAAAGTGGGCATATGTCACTGACCATGACCTACAAATTTCACTATGTTTGGTCAACGTTTACAACTCATAATCCATGTCACTAATGGTAAGAGATGGAAACACTGGTTTACGAATACAACTTATCAAATAGCAAGTACAAAACATCATAATAATGTACAAGGATTACACAGTTGGCCTACACTTAATGGAATACCTCTTTTGCAGCATGTTGTCTGCCTCGTGTGCCGCAACCCTTGGACCGGGAAAACACCCAAATACGCACCTGTGAGCGGTCTCACCTCCTTGTTGCAATAATCCCAACGGCTCACCGGCCGCCATCTTGCGCGCACCACACCCAGAAGTCATGATCGTTCACCAACATGCGCTTGTCTTCCCCGTGCTGACACACGATGGACCTCTCCTGATTGAGCATCGACCATCGCACGATGCAGCCCGGTACCCACTAAAGGCTAAACAAGCAATCCACCTTGCCCCAACCAAGAGGGAGAGGAGCCTTGGTTGCTAACATGCAAGGATCAAGCACTCAAGATCATGGTCCGAGCAGAGCCGCTATGTGCCTCCGCGGTTACAAGCAGCAGCAATAGAAGCACAACGTTTGCAGCAGTACAGCTTGCACCGCCTAGCATCACCAGACGTCCTTGCCCCTATGTCTAGGTTAGGCATAGCTAGTACGTACGAACAACCTTGTACTCTTTCTTTCTTGCTTTTGTTGCATCAATCATCATCTACTTTCATTCCCTTCACTTCCACTTTGCCCGGCTCTGTATTGATGCCTGTCACATTGCTTTTGCTCCATTCTCGGCTTCACTCATCATCCTATCATGGCATTAGAGCCTCAATATACTTCGAGCTTCTGATGCTTGGTTGTCCCTCTATTGGGTCTTCAAGGATCGGCTTCTTCCCTTCCCACCCCCCCCCCTCCGAGTGGCTTGTCCTACTTCAGGGTTCATTTCGGCTCCACCGTCTCTAACTTGCAAGTGGCTGTTGTGAGTCTTCTCACCATCCGTGGCCTTATCTCCCATCTGATACCCTGTCACCTCCTCACCACGGCTCTCTTCTCTGAAGCGGATTTCTGCTTGCTACATGGCTTCTATGCTGTTTGTGCCCCCGGCCCACCACGAGCACTGCCCTCTCCTCCGCCTCCGCACATGTTCTCCATCATCTTTGCTAGCTCAATCCCCATGGAATCTTCTCTGCTGTCGTCCATCGAGCTTCACCCTCTCTCTCTCACCCTCCAGCCTAATCCTCAGCCTGCTCCCTCCACATTTGCAGCATCTCCAGCCCTTCTGGCTGACCTCCAGTCTGACGTGGCCACCTCCGACTCCTCGGACTCTTCCCTGCTTAATGAGTTGTTGCTATCAGCCCCTCTTCCACTCAACAACTCACCCAGGCCTTCATCAACATGAATTACTCTTGCGTCACTCCCAAAGCTGCCTTCTCTCCTCTGCTCTTCTCCACTGCCATTCTGCCCCGCCCCTCCTGGCTTTTTGCCTTCACCACCACAACTACCACCTACAAGAACTCCATACGGCACCACCACCAAGGCTGCCCCTCCTGATCTCCTTCCTCATCTGACACTCAAACCAGCAGGAGCACATAAAAGCTCCAAGGATCTGCCACACCACCTCACCACGTGGCCAGAACCGCTCCCTTTCCAAGAAATCCCTCGTATGTTCACTCTATCTCCTCCACCACCTAGACCACACACCTTGCTGTCTCAATCATCGTCATCAGCGTAACCCACCTCTCTAGACCCCCTAGAGCATGCACTGTGCTCTCACCTCTTTCTCTCCTCTCCTCCAACTGCTCTTCTAACCTTTTTGGGTACCTGAAGTGCACGTGCATTGGAGGAACTTCTCCTTCTTGCCTCTCTCCGCTCTTCTCCTATCCTCGTCTCCTTCTCATCTGTATCTCTTGTCAAAGACCTGGTCCGTCCCCCTGTTCCATCCACACACATCTCTTTCTCGTCCCAATCTGACCTCGGTTTCTTCCTTCAATCTCCACCTATTAGTTTCCCAGCTCGTCGTGCACTCTCTGTACCACCAAATCTTCCGCAATGGTCCTTGTTGGTAAAACACACCGATAAGACATCTCAATAGAGGTTCAGGTCCTGGACGAAACCAACTTGACCAACGGCTCTCGACCAAGACATCGGTTGAAGAACAAAAGATCAAAGCATCCCCTAATAAGGTGACATCTTTCAACTGCGTCCGGCTAGCGGAAAGAAGCCGTTGCTTTCTTACCTTGTCCTGTTTTGCCTTTTTACACTGTCAGGATGAGATCCACGTGTTGCGGTCCCGACGTTTGTCTGAACACCTCTAGTGGTTCACGTCTACTATTTGGGGCGAATCTGAGACTGAGCGTGAGCTTTCTGGTCGCCTCATGCCATGTGAGCAGGATTTTAGAGACAGTCAGTTTGCGAAGGGAACAACGTCATTTTTGCATTAGTTTTTTAACATGGACATGATCACAACATTTATAGGGCTAGTCATGAGCTTTTCCACGCACCAAACCGCGCGCAATTTGACCAAGCGTAGCCCAAGTCATGCTTGCCGAAGTACAGGTCTCACCCATGACAGAAGCCTGACACCGCCACTCGCCGTGGCGCCTCCATTCACGTGCAAAGCGCCTTTCCCAAGGCGCATGTCCCATTGCACATGGTGTATGGGTCCCCTGCACTGTTTCCACGCACCCTACCCACTTTTGGGTCGTGTTTGGTGATGGGGTGTGACGAGGTTCGAAACCCGTCCGCGAACCTGTCGTCAGAATTTTCACCAAGTCCCCGAGTAACAAAACGTACTACTGAGTTTCGGACGTCGAGCCAGGATTTTGGCTAAGTCCCTCAGTAACAACCTGTACTACTGGATCCGGTGGATGATTCGCCGGATCAGGGGGATCATCCACCGAACGCCTCGGCAGGTCTATTGGAGCATTTTCTCCACATGGTGTTTTTGTTACTCGGTCCGGTCGATTATCAACCGGATTTCGAGTCGCAGCCAGCTCCCAGAGCCGTTGCGCATACCCCAACTTTGGAAAGCCACATCTCCCTTGATACTTGTCTGATTCCGGCAAAACAACTCCCACTGGATTTCGCAACTCGTCAGCTTTTAGGGACAATCCGCTTTTAAAGGATCCAAGCAAACATTGAGTCAGCAGATCCGCCGGAGCGGAGTTTCCTTTTTCTGGCGGCTCGTCAACGCCTCCCGGCGCCACACGTGGGCATGCAGAGGGGTAATTTTTCAACATTCTCCCCCTTGCACCTATCATGCCTGCTGTTCGTGCTTGCTCTCACTCATCTTCCGCTCCTCCCTCCAGCCCATCATAGCTGGTCATCCCAAGTCCGGCCACGCTCATCGCGTGCTGGTCTGCGGGCTGCGCTTTGGTCAAGCAATCCGCAAGCATGCTGTGCGTGCTGCAGTGCTGCAGCACCACTTGCCCCTTTTCCAACATGTCCCGTACGTAGTGATAATGTACTTCAATGTGCTTTGTCCTCCTATGCTGCGTCGGGTTGTTGGTCAGCGAGATGGAGCCGGTGTTGTCCTCGTGTACCACCATAGGCTACTGCTACGGCACGCCCAGCTCCCCCAGCAACCTGTGGAGCCACAATGCCTCCTTGACCACCTCGGCCAGCGCGATGTACTGAGCTTCCACTATGGAGGTGGCGATGCAATCCTGCTTCTTGCTGCACCACGAATCCACTGTACCAGGAAGGAAGAACACATAGCCGGATGTGGACTTCCGCTTGTCCACATCGCCGGCGTAGTCTACATCTGTGTAGCAGACCAGATGCAAAGGGTCCGCGCGCCCTTTGCCCTCGAACCACAGGCGCGCCTGACGCACCGCCTGTAGGTAGCGGAGGATGCGCTTGACCGCCTGCCAGTGCAGTGGCCCGGGGTCGGCCACAGACATGCTCACTTTGCCCACCGCGTAGGCTAGGTCCGGTCGAGTTGCCACCATGGCGTACATGAGGCTGCCCACCGCCGATTGGTAAGGCACCCCTGCCATATCCTCCCGCTCTTCTTTTGTTTGCGGCGCCATTGCCGCACTCAGTTTGTAGGTCGTGGAGACAAGACTGCACACTGGTTTGCAGTCCTCCATGCCGTACCGCTTCAGCACCTCGGCCACGTATTTGGCCTACCCCAGCTCAAGCGTGCGCGCCCTCCGGTTCCGCATAATGCTCACCCCGAGGTAGAACTCCAGCTCCCCCATGTCCGACATCTGGAACCTGTTGCTCTGTTTCAGCTACTGTAGGCTCGGCAGGTCTAAGAAGCACAAGATCAGATTGTCCACACAAACTGTGATAATCAGATGGAGCTTCTTGCTGCGCCGCACGTAAACACTGTGATCTGCCTCCCAGCTCTTCAAGCCGAGTTGTACCATGAAGCTGTCCATCTGTTGGTACCAGCATCGAGGCGATTGTTGTAGTCCGTACAAGGACTTCCGCAGCTTGCACACCTTTCCCTCCGGCGCCTCCACCCCCTCCGGCACCTCCATGTTGATTTCCTTGTGGATGATGCCATTGAGGAAGGCCGTCTTTACGTCCATTTGGTGGAGCTCCATGTCCTTCACGGGTGCCACCGCAAGGATTGCCCGGACTCGTGTGAACTTGGCGACGGGGGCAAATGTCTCATCGTAGTACTCGCCCTTACACTGTGTGTACCCCTTCGCCATGAGCCACACCTTGTATTTGTCAACCACACCTTCCTTTGTGAACTTTGTCTAGAAGACCTACTTGCAGCCGATGACCTTGGCGTCTTTCGACCTGTCAACCAGCTGCTACGTGTCGTTTTCTGCAATGGACGCCAACTCTGACTTGATGGCAGCATCCCATTGCTTTCCCTTGGGCCGCGCAAGCACCCCTTGCACGGTCTATGGTTCCGTTGATGCAGTCAGCATGCACCGCGTCATGCCAATCCATTGACCGGTGCTTGCGTTGAAACGCTTCCCCGCTCTCCGCTGCCTCCTGCTACGGTGCGGCAGTCTTGGTGGTGTCTTGTTCCTCTGCTGCGATCCTTCTGACTCAGCCTGCTCCGGTGAATCATCAACCGGACGACTTTCCGAGGATTCTTCTCGCTCCACTGAACCATCAACCGGACGAGCGGTGCGTCCGGAGGATTTTTCTCCGACGCCCGACGCGAACTCCGCCGAGAGTGCGCGCTTTGGCACTCGCGGTGCCTCCTTCGACGGATCATTCCGCCGGATCTCCAGACCAGCTACATCATCGTTAGAGTCCTTCTCGTCGGCTGCTGCACTTGTTGCACCGCCGCGCTCCAACGCCGCATCATCAACCTCCGCGTCTGCCGGCTCCTTCTTGTAGTCAAGGAGGTGGAACCACTCCCCCTATCTTGGAGCGTTCTTGACGCTCATGTCGTTGCTGCTACTGCTGAAGCTGTGCTGCTCATCAAACTCAATGTCACGGCTGCGAAGGATCTCTTGAGTGCGCGGGTCCCAGAGCCGATACGCCTTTTGCACACACTTGTAGCCGAGGAACAAGCACGGCTTCGCCCGCGGTTCCAGCTTGATGTCGCGTCGTTGCGCCGCCTGCACCATCGCGTGCGCCTTGCACTCAACCCCTTCAGGTGTGCCACATTTGGCTTACACCCGCTCCAAACCTTCTGCACCGTCTTCCAGTCGCCCTTACCCTTCAGCACCGCTATTGGGGGTGAGGTTGATGGTGTAGCTCACTGTACGCACAGCCTCTGCCCAGGATCCTCGTGGCAACCCCGCATGCACAAGCATGGTCCGCACCATGTTGAGCAGCGTCTGGTTTGCCCGCTTTACCACTACGTTGGACTGTGGCGAGTACGGCGTAGTGGGTTCAACTTGATGCCCTACTCCTTCATCCACCCGCTGCAGTCCACGCACTCTCCCCCATTGTCGCTGTATAGCGCTCTGACCTTCCTGTCAGTCTGCCTCTCCACCGCCTTGACGTACTCCTTTAGCCGGTCCAGGACCTCGCCTTTCCGCTTCATGAAGTACACGTAGAGCTTCCTGCTGCAGTTGTCAATGAAGGTGACGAATTATCTGAAGCCGCCGTTTGACGGCGTTTTGAACGGTCCTCACACGTCGCTATGCACAACCTCCAGCAGGTCCTTTGCGCGAGCCGCCTCCTCGTTGAATGGCTTGCGCCGCACCTTGCCCAAAATGCAAGGATTGCACTTTTGTGCGGTGCTGCATCTGCTGCCGCGTCTGCATCATTGATGACAAGGCCGCGCACCATGTCGCGGTTCGCCATCTCCTTAACGGTTGCGGGTGCCGAATGCCCCAATCGTCAGTGCCAGAGCTCGAGATCAGCGCTTCCTCCCTCGGCAATGTTGACGACGCGCTCCTACAATTCTACTACGTTGGATGTCGCGTGGACCACCTTGGTCTCCACAATGTAGAGACTGCCCTCACGCTTTGCCTCTAGTGCGACCTCGCCGTCGCCGTCGATGCGCACCACTGCGCCTTTCCTGCGGAAGAGCACCTCAAACCCCTTGTCAGTCAAACGAATGACACTCAAAAACTCAGTGAGGCTGGGGACGTGCTGCACATCATGAATTGTGCACATCTCCTTACCGCCGAGCAGGACTTCCACCATCACGTTGCCTTGGCCGGCTACCGGCTTGACTTTGTCGTTCGCGACCACCATGGACTTGGAGGACTTCTCGTAGGTGACGAACCCCACCTTCTCGACTTGGGTGTGCTCCTCGGCCCCGGAATCCAAGCACCGCCTGTTGGCCTCCTTGAGGAAGTGGGTCTTGTTGCCGTTGAGGAGTGACCTGCCCTTGCTGTTTTTGCCGCCGGTCTTCGCCTCCTCCCGGTAGTCACGGGCCCAATGGCCCTCCTTGCCGCAGTTACGGCATGCACCTTTCTTGGTGCCCTTCTTGCCGCCGCCCTGTCCGCCACTTCCTCGGCCCCCGCTTCCGCCACCGCGCATTTTGGTGACGAGGTCCGATGAGGAAGACGAGGACTCCCCGCAGCTCCGACGCTACGCCTCATTACGGATGTACTCTGCGACCGCGCCATAGGTGAGCTTGTCCTCCGACCATCCTCCAAGGACGGTGATGAGTGGACCTAAACTGTCAGGTAGGGCCATGAGGAGGGCCATCGCCTGCAGCTGCGTGTTGATCTTCCACCCCACATCATTGCATTACGAGGGGAGCAACTCAATCTGCTGCATGGCAAAGATGACATCATCTCCCTCCTCGATTCTCACCATGAGGAGCCGCTTCATCGCGAAGATTTTCTTCGCGAGCGACTTGGATTGGTGGATGGCGGAGAGCTTTTCCGAAGCTTTGGCTGCCAGCTTGCAGCCTTGGAAGTAGCCCCACTACAATGCGGCCGTCCCAGACACCAGGAGCATGAGCGCCTCCGTGTTCTTCTTTTCGAAGGCCTGCTTCTCTGCGTCCGTTGCAGTCGCCAGTGTGATTACCATGCACAATGACCAACCAATGTAGGCATATGTCACTCACCATGATCAACAATTTTCACTATGTGTCGTCAACGTTGACAACTCATGATACGAGTCACAATGGGGAGAAACATGTTTGGGAATACTTGTTAGCAACTATTCAGTACAAAGACATTCAATAATTCGTGGCACGTTGTGGCTACCCTGCATGATGACCAGCCAAAGTAGGCATGTGTCACTGCCCATGACCAAATAGTTTCATTTTGTGTAGTCAACGTTGACAACACATTATACGGTTCAAAAATTGTCAGAGGGGACTGTAATGGTTTGAAAATACTATTCAACCACGAGCAAGTATGAAAACCCATGAATAGTAGTGGCACGCTGTGGATACCATGCACAATGACCAGCCAAAGAAGGCATATGTCACTGACCATGACCAAAGAATTTCACTGTGTGTGGTCAACATTGACAACTCATGAAACGAGTCACACATGGTTAGAGGGGGGAATGATGGTTTGGGAATAATAGTTATCAACAAGCAAGTACAAAGACCTTGAATAAGCAGTTGCACGATGTGGCTACCATGCACAATGGCCAACAAAAGTAGGCATATGCCACTAACCATGACCAAGGAGTTTCACTATGCGTAGTCCATGTTGACAACTCATTATACGAGTCACAAATGGTCAGAAGGGGATGCAATGGCTTGAATATGATAGTTATTGACCAGCAAGTATAAAGACCTTCAATAAGCAATCTCACGGTGTGGCTACCATGCACAATGATCAACCAACGTAGGCATATGTCAATTACCATGACCAAATGTTTTTATTGTGTGTGGTCAACGTTGACAACTCATATCACAAGTCACGAACGGTCAAAGGGGGAACAATACTCTGGGAATACTGTTTATTTACTAGCAAGTACAAAGACTTTACAAGAGTAGTGGCACGCTGTGGCTACTATGCGCAATGACCAACCACAGTAGGCATCTGTCACTGACCATGACCAAATGATTTCACTATGCGTGGTCAACGTTGACAACTCATGATACAAGTCACAAATGGTCAGGGGGGGAAATGGTTTCGGAATACTATTTGTTGACTACAAAGTATGAATAACTTCAATAGTTAGTGGCAAGGTGTGGCTATTATGCACAGTGACCATAAAGAACATGCATATGTTACTGACCATGAACAAAAAAACTCACTGTGTGTGGTCAATATTCACAACTCACAATACGAGTCACAAATGGTCAGAGGATGAAACAAATGTTTGGAATTTTGTGTTATTGTCTAGAAAGTACAAAGACCTTTTATATGTAATGGAAAAATGTGGCTACCATGCAGAATGACCAATCAAAGTAGGCAATTATTACTAACCATGACCAACGAATTTCACTATGCGTGGTTAGCATTGACAACTCATACTCCGGCCTACAAATGGGCAGAGGGGAAATAGTGGCATGGGAATACTAGTTCTGTACTAGCAAGTACAGGGACCTTCAATAAGCAGTGGCACGGTGTGGCTACCATGGACAATGACCGACCAAAGTAGGCATATGTCACTGACCATTACCAAAGAATTTAACCATATGTGGTCGACATTCACAACTCATAACACGAGTGACAAATTACCAGAGGGGGCAACAATGGTATGGGAATTCTAGTTATCAACTAGAAAGTAAAAATACCTTCAATAAGTAGTTGCACCGTGGGGTTACCATACCCAATGGTTAACCAAAGTAGGCATATGTCACTTATGACCAAATAACTTCACTATGTGTGGTCAATATTGACAACTCATAACACGAGTCACAAATGGTGAGAGGGGGAAACTATGGTTTGGGAATACTAATTATCAAGTAGTAATTAGTAAGTACAAAGACCTTCAATAAGTAGTGGCACAGTGTGGCTACCATGCACAATGGCCAACCAAAGTAGGGATATGTCACCTACCACGACTACGTAATCTCACTATGTGAGGTCAACGTTTACAAGTCATAATACAGGTCACAAATGGTCACAAGGGAAAACAATGGCTGGGAAAAACTGGTAACGACTAGTCATTTCAAAGACCTTCAATAAGAAGCAGCACGGTGTGGATTCCATGCGCAATGACCAACCAAATTAGGCATACATTACTGACCATGACCGATGAGTTTCACCATGTGTGGTCAACGTCGACAGCTCACAATCCGAGTCACAATGGGCAGATGGGGTAACAATTATTTGGGAATACTAGTTACCCAACAAGTACAAAGACCTTGAAAACGTAGTGGCACAGTGTGGCTACCATGCACACTGATCAACCCAAAAAGGTATGTTTCACTGACAATGACCAAAGAGTTTCACTATGTGTGGTCAACGTCGACAACGGTGAATACAAGTCACACATGGTCTCGGAGGAAGACTATGGTTTCGGTCTACTAGTTATCAGCAAGCAAGTACAAAGACCTTCACTGAGTAGTGGTACGGTGCAGCTGTCATGTACAACAACCAACCAAAGCAAGCATATGCTCCTGCCCATGACCAATGAACTTCGCTATGTGTGGCCAAATTGACAACCCATTATACGAGTCATAAATAGTCTGAGGGGAAAAGAGTGGTTTGCGATACTAATCATCAACTAGCAAGTACACACACCTTCAATATGTAGTGGTGCGGTGTGTCTTCCATGCAGAATGACCAACCAACGTAGGCATATGTCACTCACCATGACCAAAGAATTCCATTATGTGTGGTCATTGTTGTCAACTCAGAATGTGAGTCACAAATGGTCAGAGGGGGAAACAGTGGTTTTGGAATACTACTCACTGACTAGCAGGTACAAAGACATTTAATAAGAAGTGGCACTACGTGGCTACCATGCACAATGACCAACCATAGTAGGCATATGTCATTGACCATGACCAAATAATAGCACGACATGTGGTAAGCGTTGACAAGGCATAATACAAGTCACAAATGGTCAGAGGGTGAAACAGTGGTTTCGGATGACTTGTTATTGACTAGGAAATAATAAGACCTTCAATTAGTAGTGACACATGTCCAAGTGGGTCATGGCTAGGACAGCCCCTAGGGCAAACCCCGGTCACGCCGCTGCCTTCCTCAAGGGGGAGGTTGTTTACCGAGATGGTGGTTTCTGTGTTGTACAATGTCATAATGTCACCCACTTCACCGACGCGTTCACCAAAGTGGCGTCCTACTTCAACATCAAGATTGATAACAGAGCATCGTACCAGCTTGAGGCACAAGGCAAGGTGGAATGGATGAACGGTGCAATCACGCAAACCATCCGCAAGTTGTCGGGTGAAAATGTACCCTAGGATGAGCGCTAGAAGACATTGTGTATGAGTACAACATCACACCACACTCCTCCACTAGCTTCTTGCCCTACATGCTATGCCATTGTCAACAACACTTGACCATTGCCACCCTGCACTCATGCCAGATGTGCTGGTGCTGCCACGCGAAGAAGGTGCCTCATTTACGAATGAAGTGGATTTTATGAGGAAGCGTGTTGAGTGGCTTCATTGATGCCTGCAGGAAGCTTGGACCCACGGGTCAGCCGCAGCATAGCAAGGTTTGGATTGTGCATTTGCCAATCCCACGAGTGATGAGTTCTAAGTCGGCAAAGGCTTGCCACCACAGCGAGAGGAGATCGGCAAGAAGCGTGCCAATGACGTCACGCTACTTGACCAGTGCTATTAGGTCAGGGCGGTGGATGGTGTTTACACGTGGCTTGATAGTCAGCATTCCTCCAACAACGTCGTGTGGCGCAAACAAGTAGGGAAGTTGCCGCTTTGATGGCGGACTATCATTGCCGGAAGACATCCAACCCAACTCACCAGTGACAAAGACGTCGAGGAGATTGCGGCAAATGTACTAGTTGTGCCACCATCCTCCATTCGCCTGAAGCGTCGTGCCACACCATTTCTGTCCCCATCCTTGGCAGTAGCAAATGCATGTTCTCGACCTATGCCTACACCAGCGGCGATGGTTACTCCCCATGGGTCCTTGGCCGAGGGGACCCGGCTTGCGTTGATAAACACTGGTGTAGCTGCCCTAGAATGGGATGGGATCAAGTACAACGAGGAGGAGGTAGGGAACGCCACAACACCGTAGCAACAAGAAGAAGCGGTGACAATACCACAAAAGGAGACCCTAGCAGGAGTCTTACCAGAAGAGTAAAAGGAAATGCCCAAGCAGTATCGGAAGCCAAAACCACAAAACACAGACAAACTCGCAAAGATAAGCTCCTTGTCCAGTGACCTAGACTGGCCAGATCCGCACAATAAGATACAAAGACACGAGAAGGCACGGAGCAGCCTCGCGTGAGAGCTGCACCTGGTGCGGTGCAAGCTGTGCCAGCACCACTAGTAAGGACAGTGGAGCAGCATGAGCAGATGGAGCTGCCTTACGCAACAGTTGCACCTGGTATGGTAAAAGCAATGCGAGCACCACCACAATGAGCAACAAAGTAGCAAAGGTACATAGAGATACCTCTCGCGGTAGCTACACCTAGTGCGGTGTACGAGGCACCAACACCACCAGTAGCAGCAACAAAGCACCAGGAACAGGGAGAGCCGCATCTTGCGCCAGTTGCACCTGGTACGGTGCATGAGGCGCCAGTACCACCAGTTGCAGTAGCGAAGGAGCAGGAGCCGATGGATTTGCCTCACGCGATAGGTGCACCTGGTCCGGTGCAAGCAGTGCCACCACCACCAAGAGCAGCAACAGAGCAGTTTGAGCTTGCAAATCTGCCCCTCACACCTAGTGCATAGTGGGAGGCGCCAGCACCACTAGCCGCTAGAGTATGGAGGCAACGGAGGCTAATGGAGCTACCGCATGTAGAAGTTGCAGCTGGCACGACAGATGATGCACCCGCACCACCAGTATCAACTAAGGAGCAAGCACTGAACATGTTATCATTTGCTGTAGTCTAACCAAGCTCAATGACCTAGATGACCCAACAACACAACAAGGAAGCAATGCCCTCTACAATGGTTGGACCCGGCGTGGCGCTCAAGACGCCAGTACCACCAGCAGTAGCAACCAAAAAGATATGACGGGTGGTGCTGCCCGTTAGAACACCTGCACCAGGCGCGGAACTTGAGGCTCAAACAACATGAGCAGTAGTACCAGGAGAACACGGACAAGAAGCCGTGCCCAGTGCAACACCTTCACTCCGCGTGGTGCCTAAGGTGCCAGCAGCACCAGTAGTAGCACCATGATAATAGGGACAGGAGACATTGCCCATTCTAGCAGCATCAACCGGCGTGGCGCCCAAGGGGATGGTACCAACAGCATCAGCAAGACAACAAGGACAAGAGGTGCTGCCTATTACAACAGTTGTACCCAACGCGGTGCCTGTTAACGATACTTCATGCATCCACCGGAGGAAGGGAAGCGCAGTCGGCCTGGAGTCAAAAATTGGGCAAGGGGTCGACGGATGATCCGATGACCATCAAATGAGGAATGAAATTATGAGAAGAGGAGTTCGGTTACTGGAGGCAACAAAACAGGGAGAAAATATTGTAGCGAATATTCTAATCCCACCAGAACTGCCAAGAGGGAAGGAGGGCGGCCCAGACCTGGCTTAATGGCAGCGGAATCACGCTGGAACCACGGAAGGAATAGCGGTACTCAAGGCGCCTTATCCAGAGGCGTTTTGATGTGCGAGCCGCAAAAGGGGCCAGATAGCGAGATGAGAATGCTGGGAGGGGCAATGCAAGGAGAAGATAAGAAGGAGAAGGGTGAGAGGAGAAAGGATTGCTAACCAAATACTGATGCTGAGTGGCATAGACGCTCAGACCCGATGCTGTGTGCACTCAAGCTAATAACAAACCACTGACCGTCAACGATCAAGGGCCGATTGAGAGTTCGCAAACTTTGAGACACCAATCCCGCCCCGTCTCATGACGAGACGTTCGCGACTCACAGCACGTCGTTGTTCAATCCTCACCCGACCCGGATGTGGGAAGGCGAGCTCAGTGGCCATCTGCAAGACTAAGATATTGCTACCCCTTAGTCGAACCAGACCGTCGAGTGGGACGTGTGTCCCATCTTATGAGAAGTTAGAGTAGGGAGTTAAACATGACTAGGTGTGTGGGAAAGTGTGTGTGTGTGTCTGCATGTGTGTGCACCCATCCTCGGATGGGAAGGCTACTTCTTGAAGAGCACGTCATGGAACCATCATGGCTTGGTCTTGAGTTTTCGGGGGAACTCCAGCCACCCAGCTCAAGCAGAGCCGTCCAATATTCTTTGGTGACCTTGTGTGCCACCAATAACTGTTGCCATGTGCCCCATTGGCTTGGTGCGCGAACGGTCTTGGGAGTAATGCAATGGTTGTAGCATCCTGCTGGTGGGGTTGTGGAGCAGTTATGGCAACCGGGGCTGCAGAGACTTCCTCGTGACAATGAGCCTCGTCCCGTGGAGAGGTGGCAGGAGGTTGCGCGTGACGTCGGACCGCGTGCCATAGATGCAGCTGAAGAACGGGCTGAGGCGTTCAGAGGCTATCACCGCTACCGATAGAAGCTCTTTTGCCTATGGGGGGTAAGACTTGGTGCATGCCAATTCGCGTTCAAGTCAATGCGTTCACAGTCAATTGGAATTGCGTCATGTTGATCCACTGGCAAACTATCGAGGCGGCGCAAACCATACGGTGCTCACGCAAGGAACGGCTTCGGCTGATGATCCGGCGATGCAAGAAGCCTATTGTTTGCGTATTCTTCTTAGGGACATGTAGCATAATGACTGCACGCGTAGAGAAGAGGTGCTGATTGTCTGTATGCTTCTTTGATTGAATGCAAGTACATTTAATTCTTTACTCGCCCAGCTTGTGCTATTGGAGGAGATTTTCTTGGAAAATATTGGGTTGTCAGCTGCATGATTGACAGGTAGTGATTAGGTGCTAACGAACATAATAGTGAGGATAACCACATTGATCATCTCGAGGTCTGTCGTAATTTAGGCAGACAAAGTGTGGGCTAATCAAGAAGAGGAATAGACATGATGTTTCCTAAGTTGATTTGATGAATGATCCATCGAGTAACTAGGAGGAGAGAAAGGGTGAGGTATTCCGGTTGATGAGAATGTGCTTGAAATGAGCGGAATAAAAGAGTGACATTAGACAAGAAAGAGAGCGGAGTTGTGGCGATAGCGCAATGCAAACCGCAATCGAGAGTTGAGCTTTGCGTGCTATCAGACCCGATTCCCGCCGATGGCAAGAAATGGTATAACAATGTTAATGGTGCAATGAGCGTGGACTCACTTTTTTTCCGTGACGAGTGGGGCAGGTACCTTCAGGTCAGTATGCAATTCCGGCGCGGCTTTCCACGGATAGAACCGGTGGATCTTTGACCGGACGGACAGACGGTGCTGCGGCAATTCGTCCTTCAACCCCATGGATTCTCCTGACCGCAGTGGCGCCCTCTTGCAAACCTACAATGCATAAGAATGAAACACCAGTGCTAGTGGATGATTCAACGGCACTGTTATCTTGCTCACACAAAGAAGCATCCCGGAGAATCATACGCCTCCAAGAAGGGCAAGATGAGGCAAGCCGACAGTGCTCGTCGCTATGAAAGAAGCCTAGAAGATCCCCTAGGCTTAGACCCAATGTGTGAGTGGGATCCGGTGGATGATCGGTCACCGCAATCGTACAATGCGGACAATGAGATGGACTCCGACGAGGAAGAAGAGTTCCATATTTGACGCCTCCAAGAACGCCGTGAATGGAAAGGTATCCAGCAACCACAGTTGGGAAATGTGACGCGTGAGGATCCAAAAGAAGACGAGGCCGACCAACAAGACGGGCAGCGTGACTCCATCCAAGTGGAAGACTACGTGTGTAACAAAGAGCAGGAGCTTGCAGAGGACAACGGGCCCATTATGCTCCATGAAGTCACAACGCGAGATGGGAGATCACTGTATGAGACAATGAATATGGCGCTGCAGGGGCAACGATCTCAACACCAACAACAACCGAGCAAGGCACCTTCTACCTTGGGAGCACCGCGCCATTGAGAGATCCCAGCCCTAGGGGGCATAAATTCTTCATGCACGGCAGGACCTGCCAGACAAGCATGGACCTTGGGGGAAGCATGCATCCTAACGGGGACTCCACCGACTAAGTATACCATGCCACCTATCTAGTCAAAGATACAGTCATCTCATCATCAAGCCAGCAGAACGATAGCCGCGCCCACATGAGCAAGACTCCTTAAGAGACGAGGAGGGACTGGTAGTGTAACTAGACCCGGACCAAAATTAGTGGCTCATGGAAGCAAGCAGTATACCGTGCGTGTACAAGCAAGCTCGGCAAGACAGCACGTAGTATAGGACTCAACTTGGACAGCCACATAGCTGAGTCCTATACTTCTAGGACAATTTAGTATAGAGACAGCAGCCCATAGCGGAGCTCCATGTTTGCACCATGCGCACAAAGGCCGAGGAAAACATTAAGTTACACAACGATAAGTTTACAGATATCTCGACGCGATGTATTGACATACCCTTGCGCATGATCAAAGAGTATTACCGTGGTTCCCTTGTCGCATGGATTGCCAATACATTGGACCTACGACAGTTTAGCACACTAGACGCGCTCAACGACTAGGCGGAATACTAGCAAAGGGAAATCAAACGCTGAGCGGCTGGGGAATAATCCGCCCCTAAGGAACATGTGCTTCTGCCCCCAATCAGCTGAACCCCCATAACTACCCACCTTGGAGTTGCTATAGATGTGGAAAATGCATCCATCGGCGCCGAGAATGTCCCAATCCCACTTCGACACCCGGTGTACCACCTTGAGGGGAGAATACCAGGGACGTTGACCAGCGGGACTAGGACCTAAAGCTGCACAAGAGACCGTTGGCCCTAGCACCACCGCCCGTCCTCCGGGTCCGGCAGGCAACGGGTCGGCGCTGTGGAAAGCGTATGCTCGGCAAAGAGAGACGGGAGAGATACCAGCTGCTAGTCAACCATCAACCTCCGACACGCCCGCACAAAATGTGAAGCTAGATTTCCCCGGTCCAAAGAATTGACCACGGAGACTCCTCCAACAGGTGCAAAACAAAAACTGATCATAGTGGCTCAAGCACAAGGTGTGGAAGGCTGGTTGATGGCGGAGACGTATGAGCGTACGCGCAAATACAAAGAGCAATATGAATGGGCTGCAACATACCTACAAGCATATGTCAAAGCACGCTCAACTTGCCTACAAGGTCAGATCCCATCGGTACCTCCAAAACATTCGCTTGAGCCACGCACGCGCTCCTGAAGGGGTCCCATGCCCCCGCGTTGCCAAAGAGTGACCTTTGCATATTCGGCAAACAACGAGCCCACAGCTCATGCCTTAACCTCCTTTCACCATCCCTTCCAGGAGGTGTCAATCGGGGAGTGTTTACAGCTTAATTCCACTTGTCTCCCAGACGTCGCAGTGATCCTGCACAAGTACACCAAGAAGCTTTGGCCAGGCAGCATTTGCCTCAGTTGAACCCAGGCCCCACATGATCAACTTAGTAGGGTAGCAATCCGAGCTGAATCTGACACATGGGGTTGGTGGCCAGTGCCTCTTGCACCACCACAAACGCAAGCTTCCTACCATGAAGTGGCCAGCTATTTTGTGTGGATATGTGTTAAACCGTTCCTAGCAATTGTCGACCTTGGAGCCACCCACACCACGATGACACTCCAGGTCCTGCAAGCGGTCGGCTGGCGACACAAGACCCAACCAAAAACTAGATTGTTTACAAATGCATCCAGCGGCATGGACGCATGACATGGTATCGTGGACAACCTTCCTCTGCACGTGGGCCTCATCCACGAGGTCATGCGGGTGCAGGTCACGGTAGCCTGCACCCACGATTTCCTGCTAGGCATAGATTACCTCAGTCCCCGACAGGCGGGCCTGCTCTATGCTGGTAGAGTCGTGCAACTGACATTGTCAGAATATAGTATCTACGTACCACCGATTGTGGACCCAAGGACGTCGATGCCTACAAAGTTGGTACACCCCTTCTTATTGGAGTAAGCCCATGCCGAGGATCACGCGGCCGGAATTTCGATCCAAGCATTCCCAAAGCACAATGTCCTTCACATAATCTCACCATAGGCAGTAGAAGAAGAGACGATGAATCCCATGCCCACATCCAACCAACCATGCTCGGAGCGAAGACAAGCTACTCCGGCGGATGATTGACCGCAGCTCCCCAAAAGCCCGCTACCCAAGCCTTTGGCAGAATCTCCCAGATGGCTGTTCCTCCCCACGATGAATAACCGCCTCAGTATTTCAATAGGGCACCCATCACCTCAACTCCTTTGGAGCCTCCTCTGGCTTTGGACCGCGCACTTGTGTTGAAGGCTCCACAAACAGTGGTCCCATATGATTTTACGGAGATGAAGCGCAGAGGAAAGATGCTTGTGTGTGACCACGACACCGCCCTCTGGGAAGACATTGACTCGGAGGAGTCAGACAAGAATCCATGAGTGATAGTGGATGGCCGCACCTCGATGACGAGCCGCCTCCGTGCCAAGCAAAAGCTCTCACAAGTACACTAGGAGGTCCCCGCAACTTTCGACTTCAGTTCTATGACTATTGGAACCCTGGCCCTAATCTTGGGGCTGGCCTGGTGGGAGATGAGGAGCCACCACCACCCACGGTCCCACATTCCCAACGGTGGTACCATATGCTCCATGAGCGCTTGGTAGAGTAACAGAGACAAGAAGTCAAGGAGCTTCTCACTTATCATGAGAAAGCATTTGTATGCAAGTCAACAGAGATTGGAGTAGTCAACACGGTCCATGTCATCCACACGGGATATGCACCTTCTCACAAAGAAAAGGCCCGTCGCCTACTCCAAGATTAGAAAAACATCATCAATGAAGGACTGCGTGAACTCAGGAGCAGGGCGTCATTGTCAAGGTGGAAAGTCCATGGTACTCCAACCTGTTGATCGTGGGAAAACCGGACGGGACTAGACAGTTTTGTTTTAGTTTCCATGACTTTAACAAAGTCACCATCAAAGATGCTTACCCCATGCCACTCGTCGTTGACATACAAGACTGGCGGCATGGAAAACGTTGGTTTGCCAAGCTTGACATCAATTCTGCCTTCCATACCATTTCCATGGGTCGCAATCCTATGCTAAAGAGGGCCTTCGTCACCCTGAAAGGGCTCTACGTGTTCAATCGCATGCCCCATGGGTTGCGCAATGACAGTGCTACGTTTCAATGCGTCATGGATCAAGTGCTGCGCGATATTCCCAACGTCTGTTGCTACATGGATGACGTCATGGTTGCTGCATGTAGCTTCCAAGAACTAATGGCATTGCTAGATGCCGTGTTTTCCGCCCTCAAACATGTAAATCTTTATTTAAAAGCCGCCGAGTGTGTCATCGGGGCAGATACCATGGAGTTCCTAGGATTCATCATCAGTGCACATGGCATATCCATAGACCCTGCCAAAATTGCAATAGTTTGCTAGTGAAAGAGGCCAATTACATCATCGCATGTTAAACGTTTATAGGATTTGTCAATTTCTACCGCAAGTTTGTCCGCGATCATGCAAAGATTGTGCGTCCTTTACAACGCCTCACTCATCAAGATGAACCATTTGAGTGGACGGAGGGATGTCAGCTCGCATGCGTCGAGATTAAACACCGCCTCATCACGACGCCAGTGTTGGAATTCCCCAAGTTCAACTTGCCCTTTCTTATAACAACAGACGTCTCACAAGAAGGCTTTGGGGCTCTTTGGTCCCAAAAAGGAGACGATGGCATAATGAGGGTTGTATGCTACGGGAGCCGCGCGCTCAACAACGCGGAAGCCAAGTACCCTTCCATGAAAGGGGAATGCCTGACATTCTTCTGGGAGATCTAGTTCTACATAGACTATATGAAAAATGGGAAACCCTTCACCATCCTCACACGCCATGAAGCTCTTAAATGGCTGCTCACAACAAATAACCACAAAGGAATTCTTGGCACATGGGCGCTACTTCTACAAGGATACAATCTCACCATCAAACATCTACCAGCATTTGAAAACCACAATGTTGATGCTCTCAGCCAGTTGCCGTGAGAAGGATGGAAGGACCACACCTCACATGAGACACTATTATACGGAGGTCGACCACCTCCAAATAAACCCCATTCTAGTGGAGATATTCTTTTCCAGGGCCAGGCGTGCGATATCATCGATGAAGAGTACTACAAGGCATACCCCCTTGGCAGATTTCCTTAGCCCGAACTAGAGATCGGCCGCATCAATGTACGGCGTCATACAAACCTCTTGAAAGATGCGCTAGGATGGATGCACTAGGAATACCAAGATTGGCTCTGTAGTATGAGGTGCAATCCAGCCTCAGTACCCACGGCGCGCACCTAGCAAGTGCAACATCGGCGCCGTGGAGTGAAGCCTGCCGACCGGTGGTGCATACCATCAGGCGGTTCTTTGACCGGATCTACCTTGTGCTACCTTGGATGGAAGTCTGTACTCATATTCCAGGGCAAATGACACAATTGGAGACTTTCTTCATGGATTTTAACGTTGCACTTGTACCATCCAGGTAGAGGGCGAGCCGTTTGCTCGAACTGCCAGGTCACCGCATGATGAGGGATCAGGTCAATAACACTCGACGAGTCGTACATGAAGTCCTTGATGCGGGAGACCTTGCATGGCAACACATGACACTGGGCGGCCAACTGTTGCCAAAATATCTCTGTACGGTGATCTCATGCTCTGTCTGGATTGCCAGTATAAAATTCACTGCTATTGTGGATACTGGGGTGACGCATACAACCATTGCCATGCGCGTCATCCGGCGGCTAAAATGGTCGAACATCATTCCGCTTGTCAGCCTCAGTTGGGGCACAGCGGCAAGGGAGACCACCCAATCCAAATGACAGATTGACTTGTTTCCCCTTCAAGTAGGAAATATTCATTGGAGCCCGCCGGTGCAAGTATGTGAAACATCCACATAGGACATCCTCCTTGCAAACGATTGGTTAACGCCATGCAACGTGGTAATCTTACTTACGGGGGAATTCATGACGTTGCACAATGATGACGGCATGCCATCATATGTCCCACTTCAATTAGAAGCAAAGGAAGAGCCACATTAGTGGGGTGATAGAGTGCTGACGGAGCAGGTGCCACCCACAAACCACCCAACACATGCGGCCCATCAATCCACCAGAGCACGCCTCACGGGAGTCGTTGTTGACACACCATCCTTGTCCACCGACAATAGCGACTCTCCAGATGATCATGCACCGTATCCGACGGAGGTGCATGCCCGTACCCGACAACGCATGTGAGCACCGACGGAAACTTTGGAGGACATCGTCCGCTTACAAGAACGTGTCTCCATGCGACCGTGGGGAATTAGTGGTGAGCGTTCCACATGTTGACACGGCTCGAAACCCCCCGTGCCTCTCACCCTCCCACGCCCACGGCGGCACGCTCACCCCGCCCGGCCATCTTGAGTTACTCTAGCGGTGTCTCACCGACCTCCACAACAGCCTTCAAAATCTTGCTCCTACAGTTCCCAACATCTATGCACCCGATAGTCAATAGCAGTGACAACTACAGATCTGAATCATCTGGACAACGACACTCACCACCCGATAACTACTGGAGAACGACGACAGGGTAGCATCACTAGCTCCACATCAAACAAGGCTCAGCCTGATCGGGCACAGTACGAGTACGGCCTCGCTGAGCGCAAGGCGGATGCTCCTCCAACATATGACATCGAAACCAGCGCACTAGCAACGTTTACCACCATGGCGGAGGCATAAGAGATTCTCCGCACCCTGTGTAGGGATAACCCATGCCCGGCATCCCCACCATCACCAGACATGCCTGACCCTCATAGCAACGAGGTCCTCTGGCAGACGTTTGCGTCTCACATAACCCATAACTAAGCGTGTTCAGGCAGAGTGGAAAGACTTTGGGAGTAGCACATGATGTGGGTAACGGTGCACGAGGGACATGTGCGCACCTCTTCCACCAACCTGGCTAACACGCGAAATGCTCTTGCTGCATAGAAATCCGCCTGTGCTAATCGAAAATAGCGTGTCCAAGACCACAAAGTCGGAGCAGCAGCCATCCAAACGCGACTTGAGGAAGTCCTGTGCCTACAAGATGCAAGGAACGAGGCTGTAGACAGAGGCGACAAACAGTTCGCAGGAGAAGGACAGCGCCTACTTGAGCAATATGCAGAATTGGGCCGTACTCTCTTGGTGGCCCGTGTAGAGACAGCTCACTTGATTCCAGGATTGCAGTGGCTTGACACGCAATTGCCAGACGTGCAGCTGATGAGAATCGAGTACGAGGGAGAGTGAGCAGCCGATTGTGTACGAAAGCAAGATATGTCGCAGCACCGGGAAAGGATCATGGCTCTCCGTGCACATGCCTCACAGCAATATCGCACCCTCTACACGTTGGTCGATCGTGCTACACAGCTCAGTGATGAACGCATGTAGTACATACTGTAGCAGTTGATCCGCAACGTGGCCCAGGCATTCATCACTAGTGCCGTGAATAGGCTGCAGGATGAGTGGGAGGAGCATATAGAAGACTTGCGACACCTCTATCCATTGTAATTCTCTATTGCTACCGGACCAGCGACCTTCCGCTGTATTCTCCGTTGGAAAATGACCCCTACCACCCTGAACGAACCTGGTCCAAATTCTTTCTGTTCTTGGATGGAGCCTTCACATGCAATATGAGGACTTCCTTCGATTTCTGTACCCCCGCGATCTCTCTCTTCATTGCGGTGCGCAGGCTTACCGCTATTTCCTTGACTTCGCGATGCAATACCGCCTCCAAGTCTCTCTCACTGCAAACCTGCATCCTTTCGTTCGACGCGGGATTGTGTTGTGGGCTATTGCCGACATGCTAAGGCATTCAGGCTAGATTGTGTGGGCCTCACCGCCGTCTTTCCGATGCGAACTTCCAGCCCTCATGAAAGGATGGCACTCCGCGTGCTTATGCAATTGCTCCAGAATCAATGGCTGGGCTCACCTACTCTGGTGTATGCATTCAGAACCAATGGTGCATAATTGCCTGGCATCCTTGAGGACCTACCCCCGGCCAACCAATCGCTCTTGATTGCCGTCCCACCCCCGGCGCACGCTCTTCCTCCCTCCACGGCCCCTCAGGCAGGGAACGCCACGGGTCCTGTTCGCTCTCTGCCTGCGACGTCCATGGTTATAACACCCACTAGCCCCACGAGTGTCTCGTCTCCGGTGAATAACTTCCCAATCTCTCTCTCTTCCCCTCCACTTTCTTCCCCTCTCCTCCGGAGGGAAACCTTGATAGCTCTTCCTATCTTTGGCCCTCTCTCCGACCACTCTCTCCTCCCTCCCCACCTCTTGGTCCGGCCAAATCGGCACCCATTCTGGGGGCGCTGCTGGTGGATCATCCACCGTCGCAAAGCGACCTAGCATGGGATGCGCAGGCCTCCCTTCATTCCCCGGAATTGCCCGATGTGCCAAGGGCGGCACCCATTTTGATGGATAATCCATCTAGTGTCCCTCGTCCAGTGTAAGCAGCAGTTACCCCTGATGATGCTAGCAGGCCATTGGTCAATATGGCACTTGTCGTGCATCAAAATTCAGCGCAACGGCCTTCAAACTGCATCTAGCGTCCCGCCGCCATGGCATCAACAAGCACGGTGGCTCCAGCCATCACCCGCAACTCCTCCAGGCAAACGCGGGCTGACATCAGTCTGCTGGTGGATGGTGAAGGATAGCATCAGGCCGAATCTGCAGGTGGACAGTAACCTCCACCCCCAGAGACCTTTGCAGAGATGCAACGCTGCCTTCTTGCCCTTGTGCTCATGGGCAACGTGGAACATTGGTGGCAGGGGCCACTTGTCAAGACATACGAGTAGTCTGATTGGGCACAGGCCCAAGTTCTCTCCGGATGGCGTACCATGGCATACACTTACCCAAAGACTCACGTCCACTCCTATGGAAAGGCTACCCTTGAGAAGTATGTGTGGCTGCAAGGGTGGCTGTGGAGGCGTGAAGACAACGTGTATCCATTACGCTGGTGCACCCCAATGGTGCTGCGTGGCAAACTCATCACACAATAACATGACCGGATGCATGCACGTTCTGCCTCCGTCAATGAGAACCTTGTCCCACATGTCTATTGGGTGGGACTTACGAAGCAAATTGGGGAGGTTGTTGCCACCTGTGGGACTTGCCTCTGTTACTACCCTTGCCACCGGACTCACCAGCCTCGTTTCGTATGCTCTTACATCGGCGCCCCAATGGAGAGGGTCGTTATCGACTTCCATGGTCCTCTCCACACCACTGAACACGGCAATGTCCACTCCATTCTCGGCATCGACCAGATGACCAAGCGGGTCATGGCTTGGCCGGTCCCCAAGGGCGACACAGTCCACGTAGCAGCATTCCTGAAGGAGGAGGTCATTAATCGCGGGGGTGGTTGCAAAACTGTTTAGTGCGACAATGGCTTGTACTTCGGCGGGAAATCATCCAAGGTGGCGGCCTACTTCAACATTGAGATTGATAATGGAGCACCATATCGGCCGCAAGCGCAGTGGAAGGTCAAACGCATGCATGGAGCCATCACACAAACCATCAGGAAGTTATCCGATGATAATGTGCCCTAGGACGAGTGGCTGGAGGACATCATCTATGAGTACAATGTCAAACCACATTTCTCTACCAAGTTCTCGCCTTACATGCTGTGTCATGGACAAAAGTATTGGACCATGGCTACCCTACCTCTCATTCCGGACACATTGGTGCCACCACAGGAGGAAGGGGCGACTGTGGCACACCAAGTGGACTTCACGAAGCAACGAGGTGCCTGGCTTCAAAGGTGCCTCCAAGAGGCTCGTACTCGGGGGTCTGTTGTAGCACAGCACGGGGTGGGTCGTGCTCACGCCAGCCTCATACTCAAAGATAATCAAGTCGGGGACGGTGTGTAGCCAAAACAGAAAGAGGTAGGTAAGAGGCGCCACAAGAAAGCAATACTTCTGGACAATTATTACCAGGTCTGGGTTGTGGACGGGGTACATGTGTGGCTCGAGGGTCGCCACAATTCAAATATCATAGTACAACGCGAGCAACTTGAGAAGCTCTCTGTTCGTTGGCATATCCTCACAGCCAGGCGACACCCACCCCACATCGCTACCAATGATTACATGGAAGAAGTGGCGGCCACGATTGTAGGCATGCCTCAATCTCCTCATCGCCCGGAATGCCCTCCTCTTCCGATCACTGCTACACGTGCAGCTCCAACGGCCGTCCCACCTGCGACTTTGGCCAGGGAGATCCGACTTGATTCGATGGGTATTGAGGTTCCTAACCTGGCACAGCAAGGTATGAGATTATATGAACAAGGAGCTGGGGAAAACATGACATCACGGCAACACAAGCAGCAAAACAAAGGCAGTGGAGGAGAAGGAAGGACGCGCCATGACGTAATTGGAGGACACAACCAAGAAGCAACGTCGGATCAGGAAGGACAAGCTCCTTCCCTGGCGTACAAAAATGGTAGAGGAAAGAGAGCCAGGGACCGTACTAGAGGTTCACAAAGAGCTACTTCCCTAGGAGGCTATGACGGGCGAAGTGTCTGAGGCCCCGGCACAACCTGCGTCAATAGTACAACAGGTACAATACCGGTGCCTTGGAGCAATACCGAATGCAACAACCATAGCCACATGGTAGAAGCAGGCGCAGCAGCAACCACTTGCTCTAATGGTACATTATACGATGGATTATCAACCCACGCCAACAACAATGGATGCTGGACATAGCCAAAGATTGTTGTTGTTGGCTGCAACGTCCCCGAGTGTGCGCCGTGGGAGATCCCAACAACGGGAACATCAGGTGCTTCTCTTTGTAGTAGGTGCACCTAGCGCAGCACCCGAGGCATCAGCACCACCATCAGCAACAGCATAGTAGCAGAAAGAGAAGCTGATATCCTCTACAGCAGCTGTACACAACGTAGCACCCAAAGTGCAGGCACAAGCTGCAGCAATGGTAGAGCAGTAGGAAGAGAGGTGCTACCCTCTACAGCGGCTGCACCGAGCGTGGTGCCCCTGGCGTAAACACCATTGGTAGTAGCAACAGAGTAGGAAAGAAAGGAGGTGTTACCTCCTGCGGCAGCTGCACTCGGCGCGGCGCCCAAGGCGTGAGCACCACTACCAGCAACAACATAGTAGCAGGAACAGGAGGTAGTACCCTTTGCGGAAGCTACACCCAGCGCGACGCCCGAGGCGCGAGCACCATCAGCAGCAGTAGCAAGACAGCAGAGAAAAGAGGTGCTACCCTCTATTGCTACTACAACTAGCGCGACGCCTGAGGCGCACGCATTAGCAGCAACGATAGTAGTAGAGTTGTAGAAAAAAGAGGTGCTGCCCTCTACGGCAGTTGCACTTGGCGTCACCCCAAAAGTGCAGGCACTAGCTGTAGTAGTACTAGAGTAGCGGGAAGACTAGGTATTGCCCTCCACAAGTGCTGCACCCCGCGCAATGCCCTAGGCATATGAACAATTGGTAGTAGCAACAGAATTGTAGGGACTGGAGGTGGTGCCTCCCGTGGCAGCTGTACCCGGCGTGGTGCCCAAGACGTCTGCACCACCATGACGAGCAGCAGAGCAGCAGAAAGAGGAGGCGCTGCCGTATGCGGAAGCTGCACTTGGCGCGATACTTGAGCCGCAGGCACGAGCAGAAGCAACAACAGAGCAACAGAAGGAGGAGGCGCTGCCTTGTATGGTAGTTCCGCCGGGCGCGGCGCCCAAAGTGAAGGCACTAGTTACAAGAGGGGCAAATCAAAAGGAAGAGGAGGTGCTCTCCTCTACAGTAGTTGCATCCGGCGCGGCGCCCAAGGCGCACACACCATTGGCAGCAGTAGTAGAAGAGCATGGATAGTAGGTGCTGCCTCTTGTGGCAGGTGCACTCGGCGTGGCATCCAAGGCGTCAGCACCACAAGGAGCAGTAGCAGAGCAGCAAGAAGAGGAGGCATCGCCGTCCGTGACAGCTACACTTGGCGCGATGCCCAAAGTTCATGTAGCAACTGTACAAGCAGCAGAGCAGGAGGAAGAGGAGATGCTACCCTCTATAGCATCTTCGCTTGGCGTGGTGTCCTAGGCAGCGGCACCATCAGCAACAGCAAGAGAACAGTAGGGACAGGAGGTGTTACCTCTCATAACAGCTAAACTCGACACGGCGCATGATGTGTTAGCATCACAAGCAGTAGTAACAAAGCAGTAGGAACATGAGGCGCAACCCTCTACGACAGTTGCACCCGGTGCGGCGCCCAAGGTGCGCGCACCTTCAGGAGCGGCAGCAGCAGAACAGCCTTAAGAGTACGTGCCGACCCTTGCAGCAGCTCCACCCGGCAAGGCGCCCTAGGTGTAGGCACCATCGGTAGCAGCAACAAAATAGTAGGGACAGGAGATGCTACCTCTTGCGGTAGTTGCACCCGGCATGGTACCCGAGGTGTTAGCACCATTAACAGCAGCAATAGAGCAGCGAGAGTAGGAGGCACTATCATCTGCAGCAACTGCACCTAATGCGGCGTCCAGGGTGCTAGCACCACCACCAACAGTAGCAGAGCAACGGGAGATACTACCCTTTGCAGTAACTGCTTCTGGCGCGGCGCCCGAGGTGCCACCATCAGTAGCAACAGCACTAGAGCAATGAGAGGTGCTATCTCCAATGGCAGCTGCACCCAGCGGAGCGGGCAAGGCGCAGGTACCATCGGTAGCAGTGGGAGAGCTGCACAAACATGATGTGATTCCTCCTGCAGGTGCGACATCAAGCACGTTGCGCAAGGCACGAGCGTCATTAGGGGCAGTAAAAGGACAAGAGAAGAAGAAGAGGAAGGCGTTCAAAGGGGTTGAGCTAGGAGAAAAGAAGCAAGGGAAGGAAGTGGTGAAAAAGGTAGGAGAAGGAGGTTCCCTACCATCACAAAAGGAGCACCTTGGCCTGCTCAACGCACCCCCTTCAAGATGGGAGCCGCTAACCCTTGATGATAGATCCTTGTGGCCGACCAGTTCACGGCAAGGACAGCGGGAGCACATATGACAGGGAGCAACAAGAGGAGACAAGGAGCAGCGAGATAAGGAGCTCGAGCTGAGCATAGAGGCAGAAAACCAAGATGAGGAAGAGGGAGAGGAGGAAGAATCCTGGCAACCATGTACAAGTTGTAAGGACCCGGTAGCCGCAGAGGGTGAACTGGTGTGTGAAGGATGCACGGCTAGCTTACACTTGCAATGTGGCCACCAAGACCTCAAAATCTTGCAAGACATTAGGATTCTTTAGGTCTGTGCAGCCAACCTGAAGGAGAACATGGGGATACACAGTGAGGAGGAGCTGTAGAAGAGGAGGAGGCAGGGAGATCCAGTTTGGGGGAAAAAGCAACCCTAGGGAGATTCAGTCTGCCACGTGACAAGCAGGAACCATGTGGCGACTGTGGGGAGCCGATGAATGCTACCACTCAATTCCGCTGCTTCGTGTGCAGACACACTGTATATGCATCCTGCTAGGACCCAAAGGTGCAAAAATGGCGGAAGGTGATAGGGTGCAATGAATGTGCATCCATCATGCTGGCAGAAGCGGACAAAGAAGACTAAAGGAAGAACAGGCCTACACCCAACTGCTCGATCAGGAGGTGTGAAGCCTGCCGGGAGTCGCATGACCCCATGGACATCTCATGTTACTACGAGTGCTAAACACCTCTCCATTGCAAAAGTGAGACTAAGATTCTGGGATTTGGGCGGCATTGCAAGGGTTGCATCCAGAGGTTGGTCATAAAGGAGCAGGAGACGGGCAAGGAACGAGGACAGACTGTTAAGTCAATATCAAGTATCCTATGGGCGGAGGAGACAGAGACATGCGAAAAGTGCAAGCGGCCGGTGAGAACGCAAAACAAGTGCAGCTTCAACTACATGGTAGCCCTCGACTACATCTGTAGAGAAGAAGAGCTGTTGTAGTAGAAGGCTATGCATGTTTGTCTAGCGTGCGCACCAAAACTGAAGGAGAAGGTGCACAAGGGGAGAGAGAAGCATGAGGGGGGACATCAAGGAGTGACAAAGACAAAGTGGCATCTATATTGTACAGACTATGGCAACCACAACACCATTGAATGGTGTGAGGGACGCCACCTACCGCTCCACCGACCATGCGGGCAGGTACAACCTGGGATGGGGCACTATTGCGACAAGTGCAAGGCAAAACTGCGGCTTCTCGAGGCTTGAGCATGGGAGAGGAAGAAGCAGGAGTAGAGGGAGCCGCAAGGTGCAGAGGAAAGGGTAGAGCCTTGCTCATACGCGGATGCCCACCCAGTGGAGCACCTTTATCGCAATGCACAACATTGCTAGGACCTGAGGGAGCAGCGGCTCGGAGGGTTGTGTTGGCCATGAGGGCGCTACGGAATAGGGATGTGCATAAGGTTAGAAGAATAGTGCTAGCCATGGTGAACAAGGCATTGAATGCAACGCCTCAGTGGTGCCTCTTGAGAGATGAGCTGCCAACAGTAGTCCCAAGGCCACCAGCCTCACGAGGATTAGATGTGCGATCCGATCCCCATCCACCTCCCATGGATAATCAACCTACCCCGTGGTCGTACATGCCAAGGGCACCAAGACGGATGTTACAAGGACGGTGAGCTAGAGCTAAATCCGAATGGTGACACCTGGGCGCTCTTGAACAACATGACGGCCCGGTGCTCCAGTGGACAATGCCTTAGCACGACGTTCTGACCAGCATACCGCACCAGGTAGGCACCAAAGGAGGATGGGATTGGAGAGAGGCCCGTGTAATCCTTCACCGACACAGAGAGCAACATTGGAAGGGTCGCGAAGGGTGCCCTCGGGAGCGGAAGGGAAGGTAGCACAGACAAGCGCATGAGCTAGATGAAGCCGGTGGAGCAGAGGCACTGGGTCGGTGATGGAACGAGGGACGGGCAAGGGGACCAAAGGGTTTGTGACTGATGCAGGGATTGAACAAGGCAAGGGAAGCAAAGATACCATGGCAGAAAAAAGGGCTAGATAAAGCAGATGGATAGGAAGTATTACAGCGCAGGAAGGAGGTGCAAGAGGAGCAGATCCAGGCAAGGAATGGGCTTACGCAAGGACACCTCAAGCAAGTAGCTGCCCGTGGTGTGAAAAGAGGGTGCACTTGCTTTCCGGACAGAGTAGGCACTGCAAACGCAACATGCATCAGGAATGTGGGGTGGTGGACGAGAGGGGGGTTGCACTTGCGTGGCGTGCCTGAAGGTCAAGAAGGGAACTCCCATGGAAGTAATGGTGATGTTTGGGCAAGAGCACAATGCCGCAACAGACATTGTGTGTTGCGGCTGCAGAAGACAGGTAGAAGCCCCACATAAGAAATGCGACTACTCCAAGCGGGCGGCTCATGTTGCCTGTATCAAGACAAACGAGGACGGGTTAGGTAACTCCAGCAGTTGTTGGGTGCAATCACGCACGAGCACGGTCGAAGGGGATTGCCCTAGCTATCTGGGAGAGCTCAGACAGATGACCCCATGGTGTGAGAAGTGTGGGTGTTTTGCCCACAGTGAATGTGTGAAGAAAGTGGGAGAGACAAGGTTATGGCATGAAGGACGCATCGCGCTGTACCAATGGCTTCGATGCGCGAATTCATGTACTGAACAATGTGCCACATGTAGGAACCCAATCCTCAACCGTATGTGGCATTGCATCATTTGCCACCGGCGGGTGTAGCTCCCATGAGCACGCCACTACAATAACGCACAGACAGGACTCCGTGGACGCCTCTGTATACACTCAAAGGAGATTGACGAGGCAAGGAGGAGGCTTTAGGCGAAACAGAAGGAGTTAGCACGGTGCTTGCAGGAGCACCAGGGATGAGGGATAGAAGGAGGATAGCACACTGTAATCCCACGCCAAAGCCCCAAGGCTCGGAATGATGAAATACGACACGAAGGGCTCCACTGAGAATTGGACACCATTGAGAGGACAAGGTGGGCGAGAGAGGATTATTCATCACTGCAGAAAGGGGTTGAGGAACCTGCACGGAGAAATGGACAAGAGCGCTGGGGATGCGGCAAGTAATCAGTTAGAAAGAGCAGGATGAATGAAACAAGAGGAGGGGATAAATGGACGGGGACATCCAACTCATTTTTCGAGAGTATGGTATAATAGTGTTAATGATGTTTTGTTCATCCACCAGAGAAAGAGGAGTTGAGCGAGGTCAAGATTTTGGGAAGGAGTTGATGGGTGATCTGACAACCATCAAGCGAGGAATGAAGCTACGAGAAGACGAGTTTGGTTCTGGGAAGCGACGAAGCATGGCATAAACATTACGCCAGATGTTGTAGCCCAACCAAACCTGCCGAGAGGGAATGAGGGCGGCCAAACGCTGGCTTCATGGCATCGGAATCGCGCCCAACCATGGAAGGAGGAGCGGCTCTCTAGGCGCCTGATCCAGAGGTGTTTTGATGTGTGAGCCGCAAAACGGGCCAGCTAGCCAGATGAGAGTGCTTGGAGGGGCAATGTGAGGAGAAGAAAAGAAGAAGGGTGAGAGGAGAAAGAATTCCTAACCAACTACTGATCCTGAGTGCTGAGACGCTCAAACCCGATGCTGTGTGCGTG
This sequence comes from Penium margaritaceum, assembly GCA_023375785.1. NCBI lineage: Eukaryota > Viridiplantae > Streptophyta > Zygnematophyceae > Desmidiales > Peniaceae > Penium > Penium margaritaceum. The sequence goes on along the minus strand of SZWC01001099.1, from coordinate 18,024 downwards.
CAATCTGATTGCGGACAACAGAGAATGAATGATCGAGGGTGGATTGAGGGTTCCCGGAGTCCGAGACACCGATCCTGCCCCGTCTCACAATGAGACGTTCGCCATCCGCCGCACGTCATTGCTCGCTCCTCACTCAACCCGGGTATGGGAAGACGAGCTTAGTAGCCATGAGGAAGACTGAGAGATTGCTGCCCCTAAGTCTAACGAAACCGTCGAGCGAGACCTCTGACCCATGGCACGACAAGTTGGGGTAGGAAGTAAGACTGGGATAGGTGTGTGGGGAAGTGTGTGTGTGTGTGTGTGTGGTGCGAGAGTGCATCATGAGAAGGCGACGACAATGAGTTTAGGACGTCTTGTTCTTGCTAGCAGCGAGCAGAGGTTGTGCAAGAGTGCATCGTGAGAAGACGACGGTAATGAGACTCGGGCAGTTGGGGAAGATGAGGAAGATGAAGCAGATGGGGGAGACAAAGGCGCTTGCGGTGGCTGAGTGACGAGGGAGGACAAGCGGCGGGCGGCAGGAGGCTTTAAGGAAGATGGCGACAAACGTTGGTTTAAGAGCTATTCTCAGCTATTATCAACATTGCGTCACAAGTTGTTGGTGATTCCATGAGGAACAATCAAAACACCGCTGCCATCATGAACTGTTGGTAAAGCGGAGCGGCATAAAGTGGCAGTTGCGGCAGCAGATAAATGGTGGGCAGATGAGTGGGGCGATTGCGGTGGCGAGGCGATGACTGGATCACACGGTAACAGGTGTTGTTACCTCACACTCTAATGCCAAGTCAGAAGAATGCACTGAGCAGAGACAGTAATAGCAGAAGCAGGCAGAAGCACTAGAACATGTACAAGTATGTAAGCAAAGTTACGTAAGCTGAAAAGCGTGAGCAGTCCCGAGGAGTTAGTCGTAGAGCTTGCAGAGTGGCAAGACACCGAAGGGGTGAGGTAGACATGAACTAGCAAGAGAACACAAAAGCAAAGCAAGTAATGGATTGGTGTGTCCTGAGAAAAGGATTAGGGTTGTTGGTGCCAAGAGCTGTGAGTTGGGAATGGTTGGCAAAAGGTGACGTGAGCAAGGAGAGCGAGAACACGGGGGTGATACTTTGAAACCAAAGGGGAACAGGATGAGCATTGCTATTCTGGTTAAAGTGGGATGGAATGAAAGTCCTTCTTACATCAAGGGCAGAAAAAGATAAAGAACAATAATCAACGTCTTGTACACTAGCCTGACGTGCTTGCGGTCAAATCGCTTGTTAAGGGATGACTAAGTAGGAAGGCAGTTGTTCAGTTGATGACCGTTGACGGCTAGTCGGAATGATCACCAAGGTGGTTCTGGTTGGAGCTCAACCTTTATTGATAAACTTATCTCGGGGCTTGTTGTCCTCCATCAGATTAACATTCGTGACACGGGCTACATGCCATCCTGCCAAAACTACATCTACAAATAGTAGGCAACAAGAGTGCTCCTTCTGCAAGGATTTTTGGAGTTCGATCAGCTCTAGATGCACAACGCATCATTGTGTCCAATTCAAGGAGGTTATCAAAAGCATAATCCCACAATAACACCTCCTTGGACTAAATGAGACTGAACTGCAAACCTCCCAATACCCTGCCAAGACATCCGGTTCAAAACCTTCAAGCATTACCCATCACCCAAGGGTCACGAGCAAAAAAGCCACGTGACCATCCACGACTGTTAGAACAATAAGCAAACAGTTTTGCAACGCGTCTAGGTAGCGTAAAGAGCAATCCCTTGCTTTTGTCTGGCTCTGGATTGTATGTATAGAGGATGTCCATTCCCTCCCATTCCGACCCAGAATAGTTCTTTCCATCTTGTGCGCCTCTGGTTCCGTGGGTTCGCCGCCGTCTTTTCACTCTGCTTGCTCATTGCTTGGTCTTCTCTTGCTAGCAACTCTGAGCTCATCACTCTTTGCTTCATCTCTTTTGTCCCTTTGCTCAGCGATCATCAGCCCATCACTTTTGCTCCGTCTCCACTTAATTTTGTTGATTACCCTCTACATTGCAACTCTATCCTGGAGCAGAATCGAATCTCGCGCAACCTACTTGTCACATTTTCTCACGCCTTCTTGCTGCCGTCATTAGTCTGACGTACGTTTGCATGTATGGTATTCACAAACGATTTTTGTTTTTCTATAACCATTTGTGAATCGTGCTATGAGTTGACAACGTTGACCACACATAGTGAAATCCTTCCGTTATGGTAAGTGATATATGCGTCCTTTTGGTTGGTCATTTTGCATGGTATCCAGTTCATGCCACTCCTTATTCAAGGTATTTGTACTTTCTAGGCGATACCTAGTGTTTCAAACCATTGTTCCTCCCTCCGAGCATTCATGACTCGTATTGTGAGTGGTCAATGTTGATAACACATATTGAAATCACTGGTTCATGTACATAGTTTGGTTGTTCATTGTGCATAATAGTCACACCGTGCCACAACGTATTGAATGTATTTGCACTTGCTAGTTAACAACTAGTATTCCCAAACCATTGCTTCCCCCATATGATCATTTGCCAATCATGTTATGAGTTGTCAGCGTTGACCACACATGTTGAAATTTGTTGGTCATGGTTAGCGACGTATGCCTACTTTGGTAGGCCAGTGTGCATGGTAGCAACACAGTGCCACTACTTGTTGATGGTATTTGTGCTTTTTTGTCAACAATTAGAATCCCCAAACCTCTGTTCCCACCTCTGATCATTTGTGACTCGTAAGATACGTTTTCAATGTTGACCACATAGACTGAATCTTTTTTATCATGGTCAGTGACATATGCCTACTTTGGCTGGTCGTTGTGCATGGTAGCCACACCGTGCCACCATGAATTGATGTCATTTGTTCTTTCTAGTCAAAACCTTGTATTCCCAACCCATTAGTTTTCCCCTACGACCACTTGTGGCTCATCTTATCAGTTCTAAACATTGACCACAAATTGTGAAATCCCTTTGCCGTGGTTTGTGAGATTTGCCGACTTTAGTTGGTCATTGTGCATGGTAGCTTCACTGTGCCACAATGTATTGAAGGTATTTGTACTTTCTAGTCAATGATTGGTATTTGCAAACCATTGGTTTCTCTCTCTCTCCATTTGTGGCATGTATACTGAGTTTTCAACGTCGACTACGCATGTTTACATTGGTTGGTCATGGTCACTGACATCTGCCTACTGTGGTCGCTCATTGTACATGGTAGCCACAGTGTGCCACTACTCATTGAATGTCATTGTACTTGCTTGTTGGTAACTAGTATTCCACAACAAGCGTGTCCCCGTATGACCATGTGTGACTCGTATTACGAGTTGTCAACATTGATCACACATGTGGAAACTATCTGCTCATGTTCAATGACACATGCATACTTTGGACGGTCATTCCGCATGATAGCCACACCCTGCCACCGGTTTTTAAAGGTCTTTATACTTGACAGTCGATAACTAGTATTCCCAAACCATTGTTTTCCCCTCTGACCCTTTATGACTTAAGTTATGAACTATCAATGTTGATCACGCGCAATGAAGTTGTTTGGTCGTGGTAAGTGACATATTCCTACTTTTGTTGGTCATTGTGCATGGTAACCACACCGTGCCACTACTTAATGAAGGTTTGCTTACTTGCTAGTTGATAACCAGTATTTCCAAACCATTGCCAACCCCCCCCCCCCCTCCGACCACTTGTGACTCATATTATGAGTTGTTAGCGGTGACCACACATTGTGAACTTCCTTGGACTACTTTTGCTGGTTGTTTTGCATGGTATGCACGCCGTGCCACTAATCATTAAAGGCTTTCGTACTTGCTATTTGATAACTAGTATTCCCAAACCATTGTTTTCCCATCTGACCATTTTTTATTCATGTTATGACTTGTCAATGTTGACGGCTCATAGTGGAGTTATCTGGTGATCATCCATGACATATGCCTACTTTGGCTGACGGTTGTGCATGGAAGCCTCTCCGTGCCACTACTTGTTGAAGGTCGTCGTACTTGCTAGTCAATAACTAGTATTCGCAAGCTATTGTATCCCCCTCCGACCATTTTTGACTCGTATGACTTGGCAACCTTGACCACACATAGTGAAATCATTTATTCATGGCCAATGACACATGTCTTCTTTGGTTGGGCATTGTGCATAGTAGCCACACCGTGCCACTACTTGCTGAAGGTCTTTGTTCTCGCTAGTGAATAATTAGTATTCCCAAACCATTGTTTCCCCATCTGAACACTTCTGGCTCGTATCATGAGTTCTCAACGTTAACCAGACGTAGTCAAATTTGCTGGTCATGGTCACTAACATGTTGTTTACATGAAACATGACGCGCACGCAAGTCTTCCACGAGGGAGACCGGGTCATGGACTTCCACGATGGAGTTGAGGCGAGTGAGGGGTGGTCTTCGTGCAAAAGGAGAGAGACACAATTCATCCTCGCGGTGGAGGGGAGGAATGGGCATCTTTCTGGGCTTTTGTGGGACTGTTTATGGGTGTGGGGAAGGCTGGAACTGGGCCCGGTGATAGACGCGCGGAATTGGGTGTTCAATAACAATGGCTTCATACTTGGGGTTCCGCGGAAGAGGCAAAACAAGGGCAGTGTGTGTGTCTACGGATTATGCATCTTAGGAGGGGAATTTGGATGACTTTGGGGTCCGCGGTAGGCCTCAAAACACGGTGCAAGGGTCAGCCACGGATTTGGGTTATGTTGGATGCTATGGGAGCTAGTTTTGGGTGCGTGGAGGGCGTAAGAAAGTGCCATGATGGTCAGGAGAGGAAAGGGCATGTTTGGGAGGGTGTTTTAAGGCTAAGGCGAGGGGGAAGTGTCGCGGAATGGTGCTGGGTGCCTAATTCTCGGAATTGCCTTGCAAGTAGTAACACACGGGCAAGTTTCAATGCCGCAGAAGACGGAAAAAGCTTCCATGCTGTTGACCTGCGGATTTGCCACATTTCTGATGGACTTGGAGTCACTTTCGTGGACAATAGGGGTCCGGAAAGAGGCGGCCATGTGTATCCGCGGATTCGGTATCTAGAAAAGAGGCGTATGAGGGCGGAACAAGAGGCACATGTGGTGCAGACAAAGAAAAGGGTCAGACAAGGTGCGGAAGTGTTGTACAAGACGCGGGAAGGCAACCGGAGCAGTATAGCGGGAACCACAATACGCAAAGACCAAGAAGTGGCATCTCTGAACAGAATGGAAGGACGGGTATTGGGCCTCTGCCGCGTCATTTCTGTGTCTCTGTCTTGGTTCCGCGGGTTTGCCATGTTCTATGCTTTACCGGAATGATGGAATCCGCAATACGTGTGTTGCCAAAGTGCCAGCCAAGGGTGGGACTGCGGAATGGGCCTGTTTTACGGGTGTAGAGGGTGCTAGATCTGCGGAAAAGGGGCTACAGAAGTGGGCCAAGTGTGGATCCGCGGAATACCCACGTTAGAGACATTAGGGGGAAGCCAAATGCGCGGAAGAGGGGTTGCAGAAGTAGGCCATGTGTGTACCTGCGGGATTGCCATTTATATGACACTAGGGGGAAGCCAACTCCGCGGAATATGGGTGTTCCAGGAGGGGGTGATGGAGTCCCACCGAATTGCCTTGTCTGATGGGTGATATGAAGGGAGGAAAGACCACTTGTGAGTAATGACTTGTGACATTGTGTCATGGTGAATATCGAATGAAGTCTTACGGTGTGTGGAAGAAGGAGATGTGCGGAGGACAACATGAAAGGCGCGGAAGTGAAGTGACATCGTGGAACAATGACGAGCGTGGGAAAAAATGGGGCAGCAAATATGCCTACTTTGGTTGGGCATTGTGCAGGTTGGCCACAGCTAGTATTTGGAAACTACTGTTTCACTGTCTGACCATTTGCGACTCGTATTCTAAGTCATCAACGTTGACCACACATAGTGAAATCCTTTGGTAGTGGTCATTCACAAGACGTCATAGCCAGTTTGCACCAAGTCACAACCAGTCTGCACAAATGCGCAGCCAGCTTGCAACAGGTCACAACCAGTTTGCACCACGTTCCATCCAGTTTGCACCAAGTTGCAACCAGTCTCGCCAATCCGCATTCAGTTTGCACTGAGTGGAAACCAGTTTGCACCAAGTTGCAGCCAGTTTGCACTATGGCACAACCAGTTTGCACCATGTCGCAACCAGTTCGCACAAAGTCGTAACACGTTTGCACCAAGTTGCAACCAGTTCCAGCAAGATGAAGCCATTTTGTACCAAGTGACAACCAGTTTGCACAACTTTGCAACCCTTGGCACCAAGTTGCAGCCAGTTCACACCAATTTGCAGCCAATTGGCACCAAGATGTAACCAGATTGCAGCAAGTGACAACCAGTTTGCACACAGTTGATTCCAGTCTGTACCACGTCGCAACCACTTCACACCAAGTCCCAACCAGTTTGTACCAATTCACAAGCAGTTCACACCAAGTCACAATGAGTTCACACCAAGTCGCAACCAGTTTGCACAAAGTTGGAACCAGTTATCATCACGTCACAACCAGTTCAAACCAAGTCGTAACCACCTCGTACAAACTCGCAACTAGTTCCACCAAGTCACAACCAGTTTGCACCAAGTTGCAAGCCGTTTGCACTGCTTCGCAGCCAGTTTGCACAAAGTCCCAGCCAGTTCGTGCCAAGTTGGGACCAGTTCACACCAAGTCGCAACCTGTTTGCACCAACTCACAACAAGTTTGCACCAAGTTGCAACTAGATTGCACCAAGTTGCAACCATTTTGCACCAAGTTGCAACCTCTTTGTACCAAGTCGCAATCCGTTTGCACCACGTTGCAGCCATTTCACACCATGTGGTAGCTAGTTAGCACGAAGTCACAACTCGTTCTTACCAAGGCGCAGCCCGTTTGCACCAAGTTGCAATCCGTTTGCAAGACATCACAACTAGTTCACACCAAGACGCAACCAGTTTGCAACAAGTTGCAGCCAGTTCGGACTTGCACCAAGTCGCAGCTAGTTTGCACCAATTTGCAACCAGTTTGCACCAAGTTGGAACCAGTTCACACCAAGTTGCAACCAGTTTGCACCAAGTCAAAGCCATTTCGCACAAAGTCACAACCAGTTCGCACCAAGTCCCATCCACATTGCACAAAGTTGCAACCAGTTGGCTCCAAGTCGCAACCAGATCGCACCAATGCACAACCAGTGTACACCAAGTCACAACTAGGTAGCATAAAGTCGCAACCAGTTTGCACCAAGTCAGAACCAGTTTGCACCAGGTTGCAGCCTGTTCACACCAAATCGCAACCTGTTTCCACCAAGTTGCAAGACGTTTGCACCAATTCGCAACCAGTTTGCACAAGTTACAACCAGTTTGCATCATGTTGCAGCCAGTTGCCACCATATTGCAACCAGTTCACACAAATTTGCAACCAGTTCAAACTACGTCGAACCAGTTTGCACCAAGTCACAGCCAGTTTGTGGCGAGTCACAACCAGTTTGCACCAAGTCGCAACCGGTTTGCACCAAGACGCAACCAGTTCGCGCCAAGTCGCAGCCAGTTCGCACCCAGTCGAACCCAGTTTGCACGGTGTTGGGACGAGTTGGCAACAAGTTGTAGCCAGTTTGCACCAAGTTGCAGCCATTTGGAACCAAGTCACAACTGGTTTGCACCACGTCGTAACCAGTTTGCACCAATTCGCAACCAGTTCCCACCAATTCCCAACCAGTTCCCACCAAGTTGCAACCAGTTCACACCAAGTCGCAACCAGTTGGACCACAACGCAACCAGTTTGCACCGATTTGCGACCGGTTTTTTTTTTACCAAATCGCAACCTCTTTGTACCAAATTGCAATCAGATTGCAGCAAGTCGTAACCAGTTCCCAATATGTCACAACCACTCCACACCAAGTCACACCCAGTTATCGCCAAGTCACAACCAGTTCGTACTAAGTTGCAACCAGTTCGCACCGAGCCACAACCAGTTCGCACCAAGCCGCAACCCGTTTGCAGCAAGTCGCAGCCAGCTCAACCACGTTGTAACGAGTTTGCACCAAGTCGTCACCAGCCTGCACCGCTTTCCGGTCATTTCACACCAAGTTGCAGCCACTTCGCACCAAGTTGCAGCCCGTTCACACCAAGTCACAACCCGTTTGCACCAAGTCACAACACATGTGAACCACATCGCATCCAGTTTGCACCAAGATGCAACCAGTTCACACCAAGTCAAAACCAGTTCACACTCGTACCAAGTCGGAACTAGTTCGCAACAAGTGGCAACCAATTGCACCACGTCGCAACCACTTCACACCAAGTCACAACCAGTTCAAACCACGTTGCAACCAGTTTGCACCATGGTGCAAGAAGTTTGCACCAAGGCAAATGAGGCACCAACTTGCGACCACATTGTACCAAGAAGCAACCACTTCACACCAAGTTGCAACCACATTGCACCAATTTGCAACCAGTTTGCACAAAGTCGCAACCAGTTCACATAAAAATGCAATCAAATTGCATCATGTTGCAACCAGTTTGCACCAAGTCATAACCAGTCTCGCCAGTCCGCAGCCAGTCTGCACCAATTTGCAGCCAGTTCACTCAAAGTTGCAAGTAGTTTGCACCAAGGCACAACCAGTTCCCACCAAGTTGCAACCAGTTTGCATCACATCGCAGCCTGATGACACCAAGTTGCAGCCAGTTTGTGCCAAATTGCAACCAGTTTGCACTGTGTTGCAACGAGTTTGCACCAGGTCGCAACCAGTTAATGCCAAGTTGCAACCAGTTCGCACCAAGTTGCAGCCAGTTTGCACCAAGTCGCAACCCATTGGCACCAAGTCGCAACATGTTTACACCAAGTTGCAACCTGTTCGCACCAAGTCGCAACCAGTTTTCACCAAGTTGCAACTAGTTGGCACCAAGTCGCAATCAGTTTGCACCATGTCACAGCCAGTTCCCACCCTGTGGCAGCCAGTTAGCACCAAGTCACAACCCGTTTGCACCAAGTCGCAGCCCGTCTGCACCACGTTGCAACCCATTTTGACTACATCGCAACCAGTTCAAACCAAGATGCAGCCAGTTCACACCAAGTCGTAGCCAATTTGCACCAAGTCACCACCGGCTCGCACCAAGTTGCAACCAGTTCGCACCATGGCGCAACCAGTTTGCACCAAGTCGCAACCAGTTTGCACCATGTCGAAAACATTTTGCACGAAGTCGCAACCCATTTGCACCAAGTGACAACCACATTGCACCAAGTCGCAACCAGTTTGCACCAAGTCGCAACCAGTTGACACCAAGTCGCAACCAGTTTGCACCCAGTCAAAAGACGTTCACACCAAGTCACAACCAGTTTGCACCATGTTAAAACCAGTTTGTACATGTTTGCAGATAGTTTGAACCAAGTCACAGCCACTTAGCACCAATTAGCAACCACATTGCACCAAGTTGCAACCCGGTTGCCCCAAGTCGCAACCAGCTCACACCAAGGCGCAACCAGTTTGCACCAAGTGGATGCCTGTCTCACCGCGTCCCAACCGGTTTGCACGAGGTTGAAACCAGTTCAAGCCAAGTTCAAACCAGTTCACACCAAATCGCAACCATTTTGCGTGAAGCTGCAACCAGTTTGCACCAGGTTGCAACCAGTTATCACCAAGTCCCAACCAGTTGCACCACAACGCAACCAGTTTGCACCAATTTACAACTGGTTTATAACCAAATCGCAACCACTTTGCACCAAGTTGCAACCAGTCTGCACCAAGTCGCAGCTAGTTCCCAATACGTCACAACCAGTTCATACCAAATCGCAACCATTTGTGGCCACGTTACAACCAGTTCGCACTATGTCGCAACCAGTTTGCACCGAGCCGCAACCAGTTTGCACCGAGCCATAACCCGTTTGCAGCAAGTCGCAACCAGTTCAAGCCACGTGGTAACAAGTTTGCACGAAGTTGCAACCAGTTAATGCCAAGTTGCAACCAGTTTGCACCAAGTTGTAACCCGTTGGCACGAAGTCGCAACGCGTTTGCACCAAGTCGCAACCTGTTCGCACCAAGTCGCAACCATTTTGCACCAAGTTGTAGCCAGTTTGCACCATGTCGCAGTCAGTTTGTACCATATCTCAGCCGGTTCCCACCATGTGGCAGCTAGGTTGCACCAAGTCACAATCCGTTCGCACCAAGTCGCAGCCCGTTTGTACCAAGTTATAGCCAGTTTGCACGACATCACAGCCAGTTCAAACCAAGACGCAACCAGTTCACACCAAGTCGCAGCCAGTTTGCACCAAGTCCCAGCAAATTTGCACCAACTTGCAACCAGTTCGCACCAAGTCGCAACCAGTTTGCACCAAGTCACAACCAGTTTGCACCAAGTTGCATCCAATTCACACCAAGTCAAAACCATTTCCCACAAAGTCGCAACCAGTCTGCACCAAGTCCCAACCACATTGCACAAAGTCGCAACCAGTTTGCACCAAGTCACAACCAGTTCACACCAAGGCGCAACCAGTTTGTACAAATGCACAACAAGGCTACACCAAGTCACAACTAGGAAGCACCTAGTCGCAACCAGTTCACACCAATATGCAACCAGTTTGCACCACCGCACAAGACGTTCACACCAAGTTGCAACCTAATCACACGAAATCGCAACCAGTTCAGACAAAGTTGCATGAGGTTGGCACCAAATCGCAATCAGTTTGCAGCAAGTCGCAACCAGTTTGCATCATGTTACAACCATTTGCAACCACGTGACAAGCAGACTGCACCAAGTTACAACCAGGTCCCACTGTGTTGTAGCTAGTTTGCACCAAGGCGCAGCCAGTTCACGCCAGATCGCAACCAGTTGACACCAAGTCACAACCCGTTCGCACCAGATCATAACTAGTTTGCACCAAGTTGCAACTATTTCACACCAGGTTGCTGTTGGCACTAGTGGGCGTGGAAGCACCCTCAAGGATGCCTAGCTCTCACTGATGCACACTACCAATGTTTGGGGCAGCCAATGGACACGAGAGGTGAAGAGTGTGGAGCACAAGGATCACGGATGTGAGTAGGCAGAACTCGTTGTATTCAGTGAAAGTGAAAGAAACACGTTTTTGCTACTTAGCATAGTAATGTTACATTGGATCCTTGTAGCCTGTGATATTAGCTTTCCAACACGTCCAAGCACGCCCAAATTGGAGCAGTAGAGCCCTTGATACGGCCGTGGAAGCAACCCTTTATGGAGCCGCCCACCTTGCCTTGCTTGCTATGCAACGGGAGGTGCTTCGACAATGACACGTCAAAGCACCTTTCCTCACCCACAAGTCAAGGAGAAGTTTATCCTGGTCAAGGAAAGTCTTCTGGTTGCTTCCTTTATGGCCCTGGTGCATTTGGGGGGTCCTTTGAGACAAACTCAGATCAATGGTGGTGGATTATTGTGCCACCCATGGCGGGTACCAGATTCAACCCCCCCCCCCCCCAACACCCAAATCTTTGGCTATGGTAACTTTCTGAATACTCAATTAAAATGAGCAATTCAAAGCACGATATTGCATGGAAAAATCTAAAGGAATCAAAATCTAAATTCATACTAGGTTTTTGACCACTCCTCAGTGGTCGGACCAAGGAGTACGATCAACGGCACTAATGGCAAGGGGCACACCATGTCAACAATCTCCCCCTTGCACCGTAGCCTTGATGCCCTATCCCTGGAACATGGAACATTTTAATCCCCAATGCGCAGACTGAGCTCCATGCAGCTCGCATTGTCCCTCTCCTTGGGCTATGCCTTGGTTATGGCGTTGGTGAGCATGCACTTAGTGCCACAATACACAATAGCCGCATCTCCCTTTGCCACCAAGTCCCGCGTATAGTGATGCGGATGTCAATGTGCTTGGTCTCCCTGTATAGTACCGGGTTCTGGGTAATGCTGATGGCAGTCATGTTGTGGACATTGAGTGTCGTCAGCTTCCTTTGCGGAACGCTAACCTCCTTTAGCTGCCGCCGCACCCACACTGCCACCTTTGCGGCTTCCGCAAGTGCAATGTACTCCGCTTTAGTGCTGGAAAATGCAACACAGTCCTGCTTCCTGATTGCCCATGAAACTACTACACCACCCAACACAAACACATACCTTGACATTGATTTACTGTCATCCATATCACCAGCCCAGTCGGCATAGGAGTAGCGGACCAACTCAAGGGATTCCTCACACGCTCCCCCTCCAAACACAAGCTACAACTGTTTTGTCGCCTTGAGGTAGCAAAGGGTCCGCTTCACTGCTCGCCAATGCAACGGCCCAACATTAGCAACATAGCAACTCACTTGGCCCTCTGCGAAGGCCAGGTTGGGCCGCGTCACCGCCATGGCATACGTGATGCTCCCCACCGCGGACTGGTACGGCACACCTGCCATCTCCTCCTTCTCATCATCCGTGCTTGGCCCAATGCTCGAGCCCAGTTCACACCCCGTGGTCATTGGTGTGCCGATGGGGTTGCACTCCTCCATGTTGTAGCGGTGGAGTACCTCTTGTTGGAAAAGGAGCCATCTGGCTCAGTTTCAGGTCCACAGGAGCAAGTTCCAGGAAAGTACCAGATGCCTGCTCCGATCGCCAATCCGACTTCACCATTGGAAAGATCAGGTGGCAAAATGTCTACGGTCCAAGTTTGAGGCCGATCCAACGGTCGGATTGGGAGATATGAATTTTCAAAGTTTCGGGGGTCATGGACCGTCGATGTCTGGGTGGGCATGGGTGATGGCTCCATGCCTTAGCCTGAGAAAAGAAAAAGGCAAGAGGTCCAGGGTCAAGACCTGATGGGAGAAATATCCAAAAAGGTCCTTGGTCTTAGGATTGCCTTGTCAGAGTGTGCTGACTAGGATAAAGGTACCTCTCCTTACTTTTT